>JAIPRL010004324.1:20377-39223 GCA_025469235.1 Pemphigus obesinymphae
AGTATAGGGGTAGCTTCGATAGTAGACAAAATGAGAGAGAATAGATTAAGATGGCTCGGGCATGTATTAAGGAGGGAAGAGACTGAGGCAGTAAGATTAGTAAGGGAAATGCATGTTGTTGGTAAGATGGGAGGGGAAGACCGAAAAAAAAGATGGGGGGATGTAATGGCCAGTGATATGAGGAAGGTGGGAGTAAGTGAAGAAGATGCAGGAGATAGAGTTAAGTGGAAGTGTAGGACCAGGGTGGCCGACCCCAAATAGTCAGGAAAGAAGGTGAAGAAGAAGAAGAAGAAGATACATGATGTGGTAAAATTCAATTGTTTTAGTTAAATTAAAATCAATACAATATTTAATTACATTAATGGTAGCTACAGTGGGAAATGGAGCCATATAAAGTGCAAGCCATGTATCTTGTAGAGTTGTCCAAAATTGAGCTAATCTATCAGGACTTGGATTATAAAACTCTGTTATGTCTAATCCTGCGCAAAAAACTTTCTGTAAACCCTGAAATTAAATATTTCAATATTTTGATTATTTAGTACATAAAATAATTACATTTTTAAAATTTATAATTTATAACCAATACATTTGACAACATACTTATATTAATTTTCTAACTAAGGTTAACTTTGGAAAATTAAAAAGAATGCAAGCAAGTCGGCCCATATAACTTTTTCCTTGTGTTCCAGTACCAGCCCACAAATTCGTTTTAATAATGACATAATTCTACAATAAATAGATTCCTAGATATCTACCTTGATAAAAAGCTCACATGGACCAACCATAAAAAATAAAATCTCTCAACATAAGACTTCATAAGCCTCAAAAACCTCAAATCTATTATCCCACACAATACTTAATACCAACACTTATAATCATGCTAACCCAATATTATATCTGACCTCATTCTCCCTGACAAACCGCCCCATTGGCTTAGACATCCTTAATGAATACTCATAATTCCTATAAAAAAAAAAATTTGAATAGTATCAACGGATACCTCCTTTACTTAAGTCATCCTGTCTGTATATTTTATATGTATTACTTATTGTATTAATTTTATATACATTGTAAATATCTATTTCTAATAAAAAATAAAATAAAATCCAATACATACTGATGTTAAAATCATTCCACGAATTTTATCATTTTTGAATTTATAAAGTTGAGTTTTGATTTCATCCAAAAACTCAAGGTTTAAACTATTTACAGGCGGTTTGTTCATTGTCATTGTAGCTATACCTGTACAGAATAAAGTTATTTTTTGTTTTACTATTTGAAACACATTTATCGATGAGTGTAATAAAATTTATTAAAATATTACCTGATTTTTCATCGACTGTTGATTGTATCATAGATTGGGAAGCATAACGACAATTAACAAATATATTAGTTTTGTTTAAAATACACCGTCTCAACATTTTTAAAACTAGTGAAGTACCTATATATAATAATATAATTAAGGTCAAATAAATATAATAAGAAATGAGGTCGAAATAACAAAATTTTAGTTTTAGTGATTTATTTAACTCGATAATATTTTTAATGAATATTGAAAAAAGTTTTTATTATTTATTACTGAATACTGACACAATCGACTGATATTCGATATTATGTAATATATTACAATTTATAGCACACAATAGTCAATAGAATAATTAGTTTCAAGTTTCAAGCATAGGCAAGTATACCTTCAAGTGTGTCATAATATTTATAACGTTATCACTTATCAGATATAAGAAAAACAACAAACACGATAGAAGATAACATCTATTTACTCCACAGCTGATTTCAGAGTTCAGTGGCTGATGTATTAATCTTCTATCTAGAAGGATTTTGATTTTAAAGTTGAAGCCTTATGTGGTGGAAGTAGTTTAACTGAAGCAGGTATCATAGAAATGGATAGATTATAGGTGAACCTTTTCTAAAAAGGACAGAAGATCCATTAGTTTTGTGGAATAACGTAAACATATTTGTCCAATGTTATACCAGTTAGTCCTACGAAGACTATGTGCCGATGCAACATCGGTTCCATGTCAGTGCATTTTCTCCAAAGCTGGTATAGTATTGACGGATAAGAGGTCAAGTCTCACCATCGACTTCATCAGACTTAGAACTGTCAGTATACATGTTATGTACTGGTATGGTTAAAATATTGGTTTTTTAATTTCCTCTGATAAAAAGAACCAAAATATGGCAACGACCATCGATAGGTACTAAACTATATTTGTATAGAAAGTACCTCACCTACCAATCAGTACTCGGTAACCATTCATTTGGCTGAATACTGTTAGAATTACAATTTAAAGTATTCCTATTTTTATTTATAGGTACCGTAAGGTGTTTTGTTGTCAGGTGTCTTTTTAAATTTTAAATATTGCCACCCGCAAAGCTCAATTGTGCACTACAATAACTAAATTTTGCTTTTTCCTCTTCCAAAGTGATTATTCCACACTTCGGACGGTTTATAGACATTTTTAGACTATAGAGTGGCATAATTAATATCTAAATAATTAGGTATAAAATATGAATTTTAATAGTATATATACCTATATATTTATTCTTTAATAATGGCACTATTATTTTATATTTTATATCATCCTATTTGTAATTTTACAAAACTTACCTTTTCACAGCAAGCTTTTATATAGTAAGTAAAATATTAGTAAAAACTAACTTGATTAACAATTAAAATTATAAATGAGAAAAAAATTAATGTTCATCAATTAAATTTTGCACTCATATGGAATTTAATAATGATGTTCAACTTATACGTACTATATTTCTGGTACTATAAGATTCCATACTCTATAGTGTATATAAATAACTTCACACTTAATAAATTTCATATTTTATGACCCATTGTCAATTAATGTCATATTTACTCGTTTTTCTGTAATTTTTTTGTCAATTCTATATAAGGTTCATAATGTGAAAGTCTGATATAGTATAATAAATAATTATTGTAAAAGTGATTTAATACAAGGATAGTAGAATATTATAAATAACATAGTTATACCATTGATTATATAATAGTCCTTATATAATCAATGGTTATACAGTTAATATATTTTTTTAGCAATACATAATACATATTTAAAATAATTAAAATATAGTACTTACCTACTATGCATACATGTCATGTAAATGAGTTATATAATATAATAATGTATAATATATATAAATAAAAACATTGTTAATAAATATTATATTGACAATACAAGATGATTGGATGTACTTTATCATATTTATACTTTTTCGACAACATTTGAGAAATGTGTCCTATTTTAACATAAAATCAAACAAGTCTTAATTTGAATATTTTTCAATTTATTAAAAAATAATCAATAATTTATACCTATTTTCTTATTGATGATTGAAAATTGAGTAAATATAGCTGGTAGGCATATCTGATTATTATTAAATTATATATGAGGAGAAAACGGCCAAATATTCCAAATTGGAAAATGATAAAAAATGTATATAATAAATACAAATTAGTATTCTTATGAATTAATCCTTATTACTTTGCAAAGCATGAACAAACAACGAAAAAAGAACGAATAACTCATTCATTGTTCACTTAATTAAATATTAACTATTATATATAATCATCATATATTATCGTTCGATGATAACTTCATGGCCCGATCCTTGGTTTTTTGTTAACAAATTGTTATTGTGACATTTCTATTATGTTCTATGATTTTATCCTTGTTCTGTCATCTATCTAATTATTCTATTAAACAGAATTTTATTATAATTATTTTATTCTGTGATTCCAATTACGCTGATTACAAATCATAATATATTAGACATTATATAGTAATAGAATAATAAATGTCTACCTATTCTGTTCATATATAACCACAGACTATAATTAATATTATAAAACTTGGATCATAAAATATCTTAAATTATAAACACTAGTATATCATTTCCACACATTTCATTTATTGTTAATGAAAATTTAGCATAATGAAGTATGTACCTAATAAATGTTCAGCTTTATAGGTAATCGGTCAAAAAGTCCGATTTAAAAATAGTTAGACAAAAAGTCTGGACACAATTTTTGACCATGGACAAAAAGTTTGATTTAAAATAGTTAATCAAAAAGTCTGGAAACAATTTTTAACTATATATATAATATTAATACATCAAATTCGTAGTAAAAAATTATATTTGTTTTATTTATTAAAGAAGTACTAGAAATACTAATTTCCCTTTACTTGTCTTTAATATTTTCATATTTTAGTAAAAAAAAATTATCATGTACAATTTTATAAAAAGGTTTGGTTAATAATTAGCCTAATATTTGAAAAGAATATGAAAATTGGGCCAATATGTTATCCCAGTTTATGGTATGTATAAGATATCAAAATTTATGGGAAAAAATTTTTTAAATAAATTAAAAAATCAAGACATTTAAACGATGAAAATCTAGTTACATATTAATATCACACCAAAATAAATAAAAAAAGATAAAATAAATTTAATAAAAACAATAAAATATAAATGTCAAAAATCAATAAAAAAATTAACTATAGGTACAAAACATTTTTGAATTATATAAGTAAAATTAAAATAAAAAAAAATAATTACAATAAACTTGAATTAAATTTTTAAAATACATAATTTGGTTTTTTTGTCAAACTATTTTTAAATCGGACTTTTTATCCAGGATTCAGCTTTATAGTACCTATGTACTGTACACTTTTTGACATTTTTCAAGATTTCTGAAATATATATAAATATTTATTAGGTACTTCATAGAATATTTATAATACCAAAAATGTAGATACCCTATTCAGTTTTTGTATACTATAGTTACTTTTATATAAATTATACATAAGCGTTATTAAAAATGTGTCTAATATAAGCAGTTTTATAAATCTAATTTGTATTTACATATATTTAAAACAAAGAAAACAAGTCTCAAAACTAAATACTTGAACTATAGAAACATTGAACATTATACATTTATTCACTTAACTTTAAAAATAAGTATTTAGTACATTAAAATAATACAAAAAATACAATTCATAGGTAGCTATTATTCTTATTTATTACAAAATATATCATACAAATAGTATTAATAATTATTTTACACTTTTTATAAATATAAGTAGGTATTTAAATGAATAAGAATTAATTCTAGTATGTTACAGTACTATAGTTATTAATTCTACAATATATTATTTTCAAAATAATATTAAATTATTAAACTGAATTTTTGAATAAATAAGACTTCCGCAATTTCTCATTTCCTGTTACACAATTTTCTACAAGAAATTTTTTATTAATTTCGGTTAAGTAGTGAACTGCACTTTGATACATCCTTTCAGATATTTGTATTTCCGTGATAAAATAATCATTCCTCCATTTGTCCACAAATTCAGAAGATGTATGCCAAATAATACTTGAACAATTCTTTCTAATAAGTGTTAAAATATTATTACAGTTAGGATTCAAAGCAATAGCGAATTCATTCTTTTTAATGACTTTCATTAATAGATAATGGTTTATATTTACAGAATCTTTAAATTTCATAATAACATGTGAAATTGGTCCCAACATTGTTTTAATAATATCATCCATTAAAATTGCAAAACATTCATATGGTTGTGCATATGTTTGTTCAACATTATTTCCAAATTTAAGATTGATTGAATCTAACCATAATCTTAAGCCATATTCTACACAAACGCCTAAACATAAATTGCAATTTTGACACTTAATAGAATTAGATGAAGTCCAACATTTATTTCTAATATAAATTGATACTTTGTCGTAGTAACAGTCATCATCTTGTGGTTGGAAAACTAAGTTTTGTGTACCTCCGTGACAAAACATATGATCGACCTCATGTAATTCTACCGGTAAAACTCTACAAAAATTAAATGGTTTACTATTCAATATATTTTGACAGGAACAGCATGTAATGAAAACTTCTTCAGATATCTTTAATTTGGGCATATATTCAGGTGTAAATGAAAAGCAAGCGGATTCAGTTTCAGGACAACTATTCAATTGAGCTCTGAACAGTAATTTATTACCATATGTTTTAATATCTTTAACATCATTTTTTTCAAAAGTATATTCTATAACATTTAAAATGTATGTATCTTTCTGTGCTAATGTTATTTTAATTGATTTTACATCAATTTCAATATCATAATCAATAGGTACATTATCAGAAAACGTTATATAAACTTGACATGACAATACGTATATTTCAAATTCAATACATACATGTTTAATGTGCATTTTAGTATAATAGGATTAAAGTTATAAGACGAATTTTTGCATTAATAAAAATATTTCAAAACTAACAATTTAAACAAAATACGTTAATACTTAATATTTGAAGTGGCTGTTTAATGCATTGACATAATTTGGTTTGCTTTTGCTATGAAATATTTTCAAAATAAGATTACAATATAAAAGTAATCTAAAAACATAACCTCAACCTTTGGTAAAATTTTGTAACCTCTCTGATAAGAGACTATGTTAAACACAACTAAATACACTTTGGATCATTTTAAATGCATATTATATTCTGTTAATAAATAAAAATTTTATACATATTGTACATTTGGACTAATGTCTAACATAACTGATGGTAGTTTGTTACTTGTTAACGTTAACAAATAACAATTATTATCACATTTATTTAACTTTAAAAGAAATAAAATATAAACCGTATTTTAATACAAATGTTATGGTTATTTATTAAAAAAAGAACAAACATTTTTCGTACCTATATCGTTTCTGTTTTACGAATTTCTATTATTGGAACTCAACATCACAATCATTATGAATAACTCTAAAGATAATGATCAGACATTTGTACTTAAAATATTGGATGATTTACGTTCAAATAATCGATCGAAGCCATTGAGAATGCATTATGATACCAGTATGGGACTCTCCTCAAATGATTCTTTATTATCAAATAAACGACGACGATCGTGTAGCCCAGATTTGGAAGAATCAATTATAAGTAATGTTGAATATTTAAATAATAAGACTAAAACTATAATGAATAAGAATTTGTATTTTCAGACCCAGCAATTTCACCATGGGAATCTCGTCACATAAAACAAGAATTGGTTAATGCTCGTGCAGAAATTGCTTCTCTGCAAGAAAGAAATAAAACACTTTTCAACCTTAAAAAAGAATCTGATCTTTTATTTGAAAAAGAAAAATCTGCTCTGGAACATAATATTAACAAAGCAAAATTAACGGTTTGGAAAATTAATTTTTATATTAATTTCAATAAAACATTGATGTTTAATATAAATTATTTTAGATTGATCAACTAGATAACAAACTAAAAAATATCCGAATTGAAAAATCAGACTTAAAAGAAGAAAATTGTAATTTAATGAAAAAACTTGAGACAATATCGGAACAAAACAATCATCGGATATCAAATTTAGAAAAAGAAAATAAGGACCTCGAAGATAAACTGACCAATGTAAAATATTTAAATTTTTATTTTTATATATTCAATTATTTAATATTAAGTAAAATTATTGACTTAAGAAGGGTCATACTTAGAAAATTGTCATCTCTGGGCTAAACTTTGTTGCCACATCAAAAATAGTTTATGACTTTGCACATCAGCTTTGTATATACTCTAGCCCAAGAGAGAATGACTGGAACTCGTGTATTGATACTGATGTTTGTAAGTTCAGTGAGGCTTGTTTTTTCCCACCACTGCTACTCAAAGGCATTTTATATAGCGTGCACTTACATTTTTAATAATAAACAAGTAACAGTGGTCTGCGGTGTAATTACCATTATCACTGTTTACACAAATGTCGGTGCGTGCTTGACATTCCACACTGACATTAATCGATTGGTTGTGGCATGGTATAAGATGGGGTGAATTGATGCGCAATGATGGACAAGTTTTTCCAGTTATTCTCTCCTGAGCCTCAATATAGTGTCTCATAACAAAAATAAGCAAAAAAGAAGTCTTTAACTTCTTTTAACGTTGACCCTAAAATAAAATAAATACATTACAAAATACTTGAAACGCTGCCTTATGGTGTTGTCTCTGGGCCATGTCCTGATAGAGCAGTTCTGTAAACACGGACCTGGGACTGCATGATTTCTGTATTTGATATTTCTGTACAATTAACTGATAATAAAAGAAATTGAGGTTATTGGAGACACAAGTTAAGTAGAAGTTTTAGGCTAGGGTGACTGACCCCAAATGGTTCGGGGAATAAAGGTGAAGCAGAAAAAAAGTTTTCAAAGGAAACAAAATTAAATTATTAACTATTTATATAATTTTAATTTAACCACATAAAATATAGTAGATTTCCCAATTTTTTTTTTTTTTTGTCTGTGTTTAACAATTTATAATTTTTTTCAAAACTACAATTAGAAAAAGTCAGTCATGTTTCTTTTTCTTTCAAGACAATTTTAAATTCATAAATGCACTATGCGACTTGCAATATTTCAATTTTTTCAGAACATATTTATGTATTTTAAAGAATTTAAGATGATAACAAAATCAAAATTTGACGACCAGATTTGGTTTTGAAGTTCACCTATTTACTACTTATGTTGGACTAAAGCCACTTATGGCCAATATTGTTCCAATATTTTTAGTTATTATTTCTTTGTTTAATAATGACATTCTTATTAACTATTATGTAATCACTAATAGGTGTTATAAATACTTAATAAAACTTATTTATGGTATGAATAATTTTTAATATATAGCCAGCTATCAGTTTCAGTATTTATTATACAATTCCGACTCGATATAGTGGGAAACATTACTATAGTGTACAGCAGTGCTTTGGTGTTAATTTGTTTTTCCAATAGTAATTTCAATTTGAAACAGTTGTAACTGTCAATTTCAACATTTAGGCTGATGGTTTATGTATCATTATTACTTTAAAAATTTTATTATTTGAATCCAGTGTACAAAATAGAAATTGCTAATTAAAGAAATTAAATGGTATTGCATATGTGGGCATCAAAATGGTCACAAATTTAATAATAATATTATAATATATTCAGTATATAAAACTCTATACTTACATTTAACAATTAAACACATTAAACGATCAACATTTTTCAAAAAATAGTTTATTGAAAGAAAAATTTATCATTACTATTAAATAAAAAACAATTATATAACCGTGTCTCAGAATCCGACTTTCTTGTTTTTTTTTTTTTTTTGTGTGTATTCTACAGTATGCATAATGAAATTGTGTCTGTAACTCAAATGCATTGGTTGGCAATATATTAATTGGGATTCATAAACAAATCCTGTCCCCCTTTCCTCTGATATATATTATGTAATGTATATTCTATGCTGAGGTACACTGGTTTAACAAAAATCTGTTACCTGATCATCCTCTTGAGTTATACATACAATTGTAGAATACGGGACCATATTTAAAAAATTAAAAAACGAGACCAAAAAAAAATCACAAATACGGCAAATATACAAAATATAATTATATAAATGTTTCTCTCCCATAAATTAAATTACTTTCTAAAAAAGCCAGTCAGTAGGGAGTGGATGTACTTCGTTCACTGAGTAGGATACTGGTGGTAGATATATTGAATTTGAAAGCAATGATAAATCATATCTTTTGATAAAACAATTCTTAGTGTAGCTTCAATATATAATATGAGTAATACGTTAAATATTATGTGTAATTGGAGAAAAAATGTTTGTTAATTTTGTACTTATTTTGATCAAAATTTCAAGTCAATAGACCTATTTTTCCCCAATATTCTAACATATTTTATACTAAAATAATTACATGTTGAAAAATTGAAATGTGTATTAAAAAATATGTCTACTGATTTTTGAGATTTTTTGAATATAGCTAGTATATTGAATTATGAATTTTTAACATTTTATACCTTAAAACCTAAAATTAACTCTTAGAACAAAAATACTTCAATAGTTAAAATTGTTATAAATAGCCCAAAAGTGGAAAAAATAAAATGTCGTTTTGAAAAATGTTTTATTAATATTGTACTAATGGTGGTGGTGGATTCAACCAGTTATTCTTCTAGTGCGCCACACAGTGTTCTCACATATGCATAAATATGTCAAATAATGATCATCAAATTACTTTTTGAACAAAACAATACTTCCGCTGTGCCGAAATTGAGAACTGGCCGTTCCCATTTTAAATTTGTAAAAACCTTAAGGTTGTTTAATATATTTTCTAGAATAATATCTATGCTTTGCGTTTTTCATAATATGAATTTCAGCATTAAATATATATAAGTAAAAAATTTTTAAAATATGGAAATTTTGTTTAATTATACCGAAGTAAAAATTTTATATTTTGAAAAACGTTTTTAAAAGTTTTTTAAAAATTGTCAAACAAACTTATGGTTATTACAGAATTATAATCGGGTAAATTTGTTATAGTGAAAGGTTTAGAAATTATATAGTTTTTACTAATTGATAGTCCCTTTAACACTGCATTTAAATACATTTTATGTGAAAATGTCAACACTTATGAACATTTCTCCAGAATTAACAACGGGAAAACCATATTTGATTTTAGCAAAATCACGTTTTTACAATTTTTCAATAATTTTCTGGTTGTTTTTTTCTTATGCATTTATCAAAACATCGAAAAATGACCCCTCTAAAGTATCAACCTAAATGCAATTTGCTACTGGAAAATGGTGCTGTAATTGTACGGTCACAAAAGCATAAACATTGTAAAATCAATACATTTGAGAATTCGTTCAAAATCTAAAATAATGTAGAGCAAAAATGATTTAAAAAAAATGGACACAATGCTCAAATAAAAGGCAATCTTCTCATGGTCACCTTATTGTGGATATAATTTGATTCTATCTAAAACCATAGCTATGGACACAGTTTCATGTTTCTTATATGATTAATTATGTATTAATATTATATAATTTCAATGATTTATTTTATATTTAACTTATGTGCAATAATAATAAATAAAATTTTTCATTGATGATGTTTTATAAATTGTATTAATTGCTGAAATTCAGAGAGTTGCTTGGTAAGTAACATAGCGAGCAGACCAGAGAAAGTATAGAAAGTTAAATACTCTTTTATTGATATTATAATATTTTTTTTTTTATCATAACTGTACTGAGTTAACAAATACCAAATACATAAAAATACTTAAAATATATTTTGTACACCACTAAAAATTTAGTATTTTTTTAAAATATATGAGTAGGTACCTAATTATTTTAAATGTTTTAAATAATTTTTTTACATTTTAATAGGTCGTTCTGGAACTCTCAAAACTTCAAAATGAAAATTCGTCAAGAAATTGTACTGATTATGAATTAAATGAACTAAAGAAAACACTTCGGTCTAATGAAAAATACATTGAAGAATTAACAATCAATTTAAGGAAAAAACAAATTGAAATTAATACATTGGAAAATGATCAAGTCAAAATGAATGTTGCTAACCAAAAAATTAAAGTATTTATTAATTAGAAAAAAATTTGACAATAGTGTATCAATATTTTAATTTTGAAAATAATCATCAGGTATAGGTACAAAAAAATATATGTACATCTTCTCCTTTGCTTTCTCCCAATTATTTGGGGTCAGCCACCCTAGTCCTCAAGTTCCATAGAACTCAATCTCCCGCATCTTCCTAACTTATACCCTCCCCTCTCATATTAGTCCATTGCATTCTCCATCTGTTTTATGAGTTCCTCTTCCCTTTTTTCCCTGAACATAAATTATCTTTACTACTCTTACTGCCTCTATCTCTTCCTTCCTTAAATTATATCCTAGCTATCTCTATATATTCTACCTCATTTCATCTACTATTGTAGCCACTCCTATACTTCCCCTATATTTTTAAATTTATTTCTTATAAGATAATGCATGTTTATGAAATCAAGCTCATAAAATCTTATATCTAACACAGTTATATTACTTATCTACATAAATATAAATAATGCCTGGTTTTTAAGTACTGGTTATAACCTATAGATAACTAACAGTTGGATAAATGTATTCAGTTGTTAAATTTTATATCAATTTTGATTTTAGGGTTTAGAAAATGAATTAGCTTCATTACAAGAAAGTGCAATGGTGGTTAATGCCCAGCGTGAAAAATTGAAACGTTTTAATTCCATGGAAAACGAACTTATTTCATTAAGGGAAGAAGTAGCTATTTACAGGTGATAATATTTATTTAGCAGTTTATTGTGAAATATAATAAATTGATTCCAATGTTATACTTGGATTTTTATAGAAATGATGTTAAACAAACAGAAATTTTAGAAAATGTAGTTGCCACACTTGAAAGTAAAATGAGTAAACATGAATTAATTGAAAAAGAAGCAATTCAATTACGATCAAATTTAGCAGTTAGTGAAGATCGTTTGAAAAAATGGATAGATGTTTGTCGAGAAGTGTGTGAAAATATTACAGAGAGCCAATGTTATCCAGAATATTTACGTTATTATGTTGATAACCTAAAAAAAAAAGATTTACTTGTTGTCAACGAGAAAGGGGAATTACAAACCAGGTATGATATAAAGTATTTAATCAATGATAATAAATTAAGGTAAGTAATCATATATAAAAAATTAAAAACGGGATTTTTATTTTACCCAGTTTCCTAGTTTTCTTCTCCACCATCTTAATTTTCCTATATTGTTTTTTCCTCTGTATTATGTAAATTATTTTGTTTATGCTAAAAAAAAATATTGTCCAGAAAAAATAATTATTTTTTTGATATTAATTTGTTTTATAACAATACAAACATACTTGTTTTAATTCAAAAAATTTTTTATCCCATTTTAGAATTTAAATTTTACAATATTATATACAAATATTATGATAGTTTGATCACATAGATAACACTCCTTACACATATTAATTTCTCGGTGTTCCTTAATATTTTGAATAACTAATTGTTCAATTACTACCTCAAGAGTACCTCAAGAGAAACGAGTGCATTCATTATATATTTTAGATTCTGAGCAATGTAAGGAATGTATTAGTTTTATAATGATGTGTTTTTTTTTTTATGTCTACCGAAAAATTCTATAAGAAGAAATGCTCCAATCATTACAAATAGCACTATTTTCTGGTAGCAATTTAAATCTAGTTAGTACTTTAGATTGTTAATTTTTTAATTATTTTACTTTTTCAATAAACGCGTAAACACTCAGTAAAATTTGCATACAAATCGGAAAACACGATTGTGTAAAACTTCTTTATAACTGAAAATATTGATGCTGGAGGCTTGAAATTTTCAACACAAACGTATATACGTAAAATATTCAAACCAAACATTTTTATCTATTTTTAGGCTATTTATAGAAATATGCCAATTTAAGACATTTAATTCATAAAAGGCTTAATTTTAGTTTTTAAGACTTTAATAATTTAAAAATTTAATACAGTATTGAAATACTTACGTCATTCTAGCTATTTAAATTTTTTTTTTGGATATCTATTTAATTTTTTCGACATTTCGGTATAAAATGTGAAATGTGTTTGAATTTCGGGGAAATAATGGACCTATAAACTTTAAATTTTCACTAAAAACATATGTAAGTACACTATGAAAGCAAAAAACATTTTAAAATTGTTTACCTATTTTTGGGCTACGTGTAGAAATTTTTAATTTTGAGACATTTAATTCATAATAGGTATAACTTAATACTTATCAGAATTCTATTTTTTTTCTTTAAAATGTAATGGTGAAGTCAGAATTTGGCGGTCGAACTTGGTTTTAAAATTAGCTATATCAAATTTAAATTTTGCGATTTTACTATTTTCCTTTAGTAGATTCATTTTTTTTAAATATTCAACTTCCGTACGTAGTCTAGTAGTAGCTAACGATGTTCTCATGTGTAAGGTTAAAACTGTACGTAATACTGTAAAACTGATCAAAAAAGTCTCATATTTGAAAGATAACCGTTTTTTTTTTTTTTTTTTTTAATTAAATATTACTGTGTGCAGCAGAATTGAGAACAGAAATTGTTCTATTGCCGCAGACGCCTAGTAGTAGTAGTAGTAGTAGTAGTAGTAGTAGTAGTAGTAGTAGTAGTAGTAGTAGGGTCAAAACATTTTATTTCTGCGGAAAATTATTTGTAATAAAAATCTACTCTCCAGTATTATAAAAAAATTTTAAATAATTCAAAATTACAACTCCATTTTTTCAAAAATCAACTTTTATTTATTTAATATACAATAACTTGTTTTTCAATAAGTTCCTATAATTTTTATATTTATCAAAATCCATAAGTACCTATAGTTTTCTTTTAAACTGGACGTTTAGTCACCCTATATTAAACCAACATTTATGTTTTAGATACCATAAATATATTTGTTTTACAATGAATTTTATTTATATATATATATATATGTATGTATATATTTTTTCGTATAGACGGTATCGAGTAGGAGTTTTCAGATGGTAAATTTGTTCTAGTTAATTTTATAGAAAAGTCATTTTTTAATTTTCCCAATGGTTTTTTAAACATAGAGGAAAACCATCAAAAATAATTGAAAATTGTAATAAATTGTAATAAATGAGAAAATAATTACACCGAGTAATAAAATGAAAAAAAGTTAATTCCATAAAAATATATACAAAATAAAAGTATATATTTTTGTGGAATCAAGTTTTTTCATTTTATTAAAATAATATCAACAAGTACTTTACATCCTAAACAATTACAATGAACTTCACTAAAAATATATATATATATTTATCAATGTTAATCTTTTTTTCCAGTATTGCTCGTTTGGAGTTAAAACTTAGACAAGTTGAAGATGAGTTGATTAAAGCAAAAGAACAAATACTAATTGGAACAAATAATAACAATAAAAATGAATCAACCATTAAACGTTTAAAGAAACAGTTATACATGGTTACATGGGTATAAAACATAATATTCTATTTTATTTTACATTATTTATATTTATTAATAATGATTCAATTTTGTAGGAACGAAATGATTTAAGGGAATTAATAGATTCGTTCCAAAAAGAAGTAACTGTTATTGGTAATATAAATGGCGAAGACACAAAAATGGAAGTATTGGAAAAAGCTATTAGTGGTTACAAATCTCGTCTGACTCAAATTGAGGCTGATCCATCATTGTATTCTCCTACTGATAATGATAAACGTTGGATTGAAGAAAAAACTGTGCTTTTAAAAGAAAAAGAGGAACTTATTAATAAATGTAAACAGTTGGAAGACACATGTATTGATTTAAAGAACCAAATTGATCATAGAGCTTTGAAAGGAGATTTTAACCTAAGAGAAACTAAAGTGTTACATTACAAGTATGTGATTATCAGGAAATGTTATAATTTATTATTAACAGTCGTTTTGTTTTAATTTTATTTAAAGAATGAATCCTGCAACAGAAGGATTCAATAATTATCAACATGAATTAGCCAATGCTAAACAAGAAATTGAAAAATTAAAGGAACGCATTAAAGCTATGCAAGAAGGAATTTCTATGAATCTTACACAGTTAGTTGATAACAGAGTTGAAACAAATGCAACTCAGGAAATAGAAGGTTAATTTTAGTTTTATAATTAAATATGTTTTAATTTATATAAAATGTATGTTATTAATTGGATTTTAGGACTTAAGGATAAATTAAAATCACAAGAAATACAAAATCAGAGGCTACGTGAAGTTTTTAAGAAGAGTAGTCATGAATTTAGAGAGTCAATGTATACATTATTAGGATATAAAGTTGATGGACTCCAAAATAACATGTATAGATTGACCAGTCAATTTGCTTTTCATGAGGAAGACCACTTAATGTTTCAAGTACCTACATATTTATTGGTTTATATTTTTTATGAGTAAAAATTAAAAATGTAATATGTTATATTTTTTTTTATAGTTAAACGATGGTTCAATGCATTTGCTTGAAACTTCATTTTCAAAAACTATTGAAGAAATGATAAATTTGCATCTTGGTCAACAACATTCTATACCAGTTTTACTGTCTAGTTTAACTATTGACTTATTTAGTAAGCAAAGTATGATTATGACTGCAGATTCGACAAGACTTGAATCAGCTATCAACTAGACTGCAGATACATCACATTTTAAATTAGATATATTAACAATATATAAAAAAATTTATATATATATATTATTATATATTTATCAATTTTTAAGGTGTTGAACATCAATTTTTACAAACTGTTTGAACTCTAAAACTGATATTTATTTAAATTTTCAATCATTCTAAAATGTGATTATATAAAAATCAATAAAAAAAACTAACATAAAAATATAATTACTTTTTTTTGATAGTTTCCGTTTTTTTAAATTATTACTTACCATATTTCTAGTATCTCCAAATTTAAATCAACTCTTAATTGTTTTAATTTAAAAACATATTAGGTGTTTGTAAGTGTTTTTTTTTTTTTTTATTATTTATTATTTGCATTTTTGAATTCACAGAAATCTTAATTTTACCAATCTTGTATATTATAATTTGTAATATTTACATTTTTTGACTTGACAAAATACTATTTATTAATGTTTACACGATAAATATATTTAAATAAACTATTAAATCTAGAATATTTAGTCTAAAATTATTTTAATATTTGTGCTTGTAGACTCAATAATTTATTTTGTTTAAATAGGTTTCGAAAAATGTTTTAATTATAACTGGTATTAAGGATATAGTTTTTACTGATTATTTTCTTATATTGAAAATGAAGATAGTACCTATTGTATTTAAAGTTACTGGAACAAATACTAAATTATCAGTTGCTGGAACAAACCTATATTTACAAATTACAAGATGCTGCTGGATTCAATTGTTTACTATCATATATTACCAGTACCATTGATTATATATTGTATTTAATATATAATCAATGCTATAATCTACAATCAATCTTTAAATGCATATTGAACATTTACTCTTCTTTAGCAACGTACTATTTTGTTATATAATATCTTAATAGTATTATATCTATATATAGTATATATATAATTAAGTAGTAGGTATATTATTTTATTTACCTAGCCAATAAAATGTAAAATACACTGATGAATACAAGTTTCTATAATTTTGTTCTAAAAATACATCATCTAGTGACCAACAATCTTCCTTAATGTTACCATCAAATATTTGTTTAATTGTTTAAATTGTCTTTCATTAAAATTATTTTGGTCATAAATTATACTATTATGTCAGCCAAACATATAAGAGGCACACTTTTTAAAAATATTAGATATTTAATTAATTAGGTGCTTAAGATGATGCCACATCATTGTTTTAAGGGGTTTTTTAAAAGAAGTATCATATCTGTTTAATTTTTTATTTTATATAACCACAGATTAGATGAATAAAATCTTATTCATATAACCTATAATGTAATAATGGCATTTGTTTAAAACAGAACCCTAGAGTAATTATTTTTTATTATTATTATTTAACACCATATTATTATGTACTCTTTAAATTATTTTACAAAAAGTACCTATGTGGGTCAACCCCAATTAGCCAAGAGAGAGAGAGAGTTATAAGAGGATTAAAAATTATAAATTTCAAGACAGTGAACTCATGTAAATATTTTGTAGTTCCCTTCTGTATATTTATATATATATGCTCTGTGATTTAACTGTCAAGTAAGTTAACTTCTCCACGTTTAAGTAAAAACCTGTACTTACAAGTTACATTTGTTTTCTGCCAATATGATATACAAACATATTTTATTATTGGTTCTATTTAAATGTTGAATAAATAACCATCATGTTTTCTTGACTGTTACAACAAAACCCTAACCAAGTTTCAATAATGATTGTTTTGAAAATATATAAAAATTATTAAATTTAATATTATTATAATTATTAAATTATAAAAATTATTAAATTTAATATTATTATAATTATTAAATTATAAAAATTATTGCATGAACCAATTAAACCCAGTAAAACCATTATTCATACATTTTATTGCACATATTAATAAAAATATAAACTTAGATACCTACAGCATTTACCCAAGTTTATTTGTATTTTAAACTATTCAAATTAGAGTAGGTAGGTACCAAACTGTTTATCCGAAAAAGAAAATAGCACACTAAATGTTATTAGTGGATATTATTACTAGTAGGTATCTTAAAATTTAAATTCCTATTTACAAATTCAGTTTTTGTTGAAAATATTTCTGTAAATTTTTCTGGATCAATTTCGATGTATGTTCACATGCTATACGCATGAGATTTTCTTTTTTTTTTTCCCCTATTGTACTTTTTAATCTTGTTTTAAACAATTTTAGTATAGAAAACGTTCTCTCCGGTGAACAACTTGATACTGGAATAGGTAGTTACTTCAATTTTTAATAACATAAATAAACTTGGGAAAACAGTTTTTGGACCAATAGAACATTACATTATTCCATTAAATTTGTACCTACTATTCATAATTTAAATGTCGAAAATATAATAAGACAATCACATCCATCTACACCTAAAATCACCACCACCACCACCACTTATCCCAAAATTTGGTCGTGCCTACGACCTGGGCTATGTATTCGAGGACACTATCTCCGATGTTTTTTAACCATTATTTTAGGTTCTGAACGTAGCGAGGGAGCTAGTGGTTTTACAATGATATGTTTCTTTTTTTCCGTTATCAAATTTTCTACCACAAGGAGTGTTCAGATCTTTACAAGTTTATCTTGTTTCCTGCAGTAGCAAATTGTATCTTCTTCTTCTTCTCCTTCGCCTTCTCTCCCAACTATTTGGGGTCGGCCACCCTGGTCCTACACTTCCACTTAACTCTATCTCCCGCATCTTCTTCACTTACTCCCACCTTCCTCATATCACTC
>JAIPRL010004325.1:0-39212 GCA_025469235.1 Pemphigus obesinymphae
ACCTAATAGGAATAATACATATGGCACAATAGGTAGTACGAGAGTACGAGTACAATACTCGTATTATCGTTGTCGGCGAATTGGGAATTTTTTTAAAAAATATTAAAACCGGTTTTTGTGTCGGCAACTGGGAGTCGGCAAACTGGGAGTCGGCAAACTGGGAGTCGGCGAATTGGGAATGAACCGAAAAAAGTACGACTGGCCACCGATAATAATACACCGATATCGTTATTTGTCGATATCGTCATTGCCTAAATCGCGTGATGATCGTGGATGATCGCCAATTTCTTATCTGACGATTATTTCGCTTCCACGCGACCCGTACACTCGCCGATTATTCTGCTATCGTGTACACGCGATTATTTCTAATTCCTTTGACTCGTGTCTCATTTACCGACAACCGGCGGGTAACCACGAGTGACTTGGCGAGTGAAAATAGTCGTTATGCTCTACGACTGCATATACTTCCCACACGATTCGTGAAGTTGAACGATTGCCGATTGATCGGTGAATATACGAGTCGCGTGTGACCGGCTTAAGATGTGAGATTCTTATCCGTTATCTGTGGGACCCGTATTGATAACGATGAATGCACCATTGACGCCGACAACACGTATTATATGCCCTTTTTAAAGAATGTCCCGCGCATCGTCATTAGCCGTTTTATCCCCACCGAGTCGGTGTCCCAATAAGTATTGTTTACTCGAATACCTACCCGTGTACTCGCCTTAATACATTGTACCGCTGATATTATAATCCGTTTCGTGTTTGTGTTTGCGCCGATTCCCGGAGGACCGGGTCGAATGCGGCGGGCCCCGGTGGGCAAGGGATCGCAGGGTCGGCGGTTAAAAAAAGATAATGTCGGTAAAAAAAAAAAAAAGAACCGATCGGTTGATTTATATACGTAGGTATATATTGTATATGTGTTCGACCCTAAACGGAAATTGAAGACGGGAGACCGTCACCGTTTGTGGATCGTTTCAGTGTAGGTGGGAGCGGGGCGGGGGTGTAAGATGTGTTTGTAATAACGTTGTTAAGGAAGACAAAAATAAATAAATAAATAAATAAAAATCCTCGGGTTTTGACGGTGTGGAAGTGGGAGAGGGGAGAAACGAAAATTATATATTGTTTTCTTCTATTGTGGTATCCCGCCGATTTGTAAGCGAGACACCCGTGAAGCCATAGTGATGGAAAAGAAAAAAAAAAACGTAATAATAATAATAATGACTTATTTTTCTTCTAACCTCGTCCTCCTCCACCGCCCATCAACCCGATAAATAATAATAATAACAGGCATACGTACTCGGATATTTCTATTAGCGGCAATGTTTTCATTTCGGCGTTATAGATTTGTTGCAGAAACGGTGCCGCCGCCGCCGGTCCAAGCAGAATTGAATCCGTCTCGGCTGTCAATGGTGATAATATATAATAACAATAATAATGTAGATATCAAATCAAAGTACGTGTGTACGATTATTTGTACGTGTATGTGTGTGTGTGTGTGTGTGTGTAGAAGAGGCTCCAGGTGATTTATCAACGATCCAAACGGGAACGGTAAATTTTTTTTCTTTATTTATTTATTTATTATTATTATTTTTTTTATTTTTTTATTTTTTTTTTGGCTCGGGTTTTTCGTCTTCCTCTACAATGTACTTCTCTTTTTAATCGATGCCTCCGGATCGATATTGCGGAGACACGTCCTATATATATATATATATAATACGACCGAGTTCTTTCCCGAACAGGAAATCATTTTATATAATATATAATGTGTATGGGTACAATTGAAAATAATAATTGACTTACATATGGCTGGTTGACGTATACGTGTCTATTGAAGAACCACGACGAAAATATTATTTGATCCGATTCCGCGTTGGAAATTATATTTTTGTCTGCCATAAAAAAAAAAAAAACAACAACAAAACAATCATTGTCTGATTGAGAAACAATGAAAAAACCTCACAAGCGAAGACGATCCGTTCAGACGAATTTAAAATAAAAATCACCGTTTGTACAATAAGTATTTCAGTATGTTTACCAATAGTGATTAGAAAAAAAAAAAATGAAAAAATGTAATTATACTCACTCCCCCTACAGCAATAATTACTAGAGAATTACGAGATTATTGCAGGGCACTGCGTAAAATTGTACTTATTGAATGTGTACGGATATGGTATATACGTATACTTTTGGGATTTTTCAGATTCCGGTACTGGATATTTTGTTTATAAAAGGCACTAGTTTCGGTTCGGGTTCCGGTTAATGCTGATACTATGTGACAGGATTTGGAACCGAATGGAAAAAAAAAAAAAAACATTTTTATCATTCATTGTTTTTTTTCGTTGACCGTCGTATAATTGTCTCATCATTGTATAAAGCAGGAGGCGAGTTAGTGAAAACATGTTTTTGGCCAGTGGTAAGATAAAAGATGAACAAAAATTTATATAGATAAAACGTGTCAATAAGTTATCTTAACTAGTTTAGATCTAAACAAGTCATCTCATATAAAAATTTCGCTCATTTAGATAAATTTATCTAGATAATTTTTTTAATATTTTGATCTCCAATAAATTTCCGTTGATTAATGATTATGGGTACCCATATTCGTCTTAATTTAATTTTCTACGTTTGTATGCAATTATTTATACTTTTAACATTGAATTGGTTTTTTCCGAATAGTCACATAAATGTTATTTATATGCACCACTACGTACGGTGGTAGGTACCTATATTATATTATGATATATCCAGTGATGTAGACAGGAATAGCCCAAAATTGGAAAAATATAGCCCAAAACGTTTTGAATTTGTTTGTATTTTTAAAGTACGACATTACGTACTTGTTGAAAGTGTCAAGATTCAAGAGTTCAAAATTACAAAGAAGTAACCATAATAGTTTTTGACGAAATCGCGTATTTATATAATTTTCTGTAGTGTTTTTTGACGCATTAAAAAACTATTAAGAATATTTACTTTTAAAATTAATTTTTAAAATATTAACTAAACGCAATTTGCTACCGGAAAATGTGTAATGTAGTAATAGTTGAAGCACTTCTTCTGGTACATATTTTAATTAAACATAAATAAAAAACACATCATTGAGTTCCACTCAGAATCTAATAAATTAGTTTACCACTTAATATATTAATTAACAATACAAAATAAAACATGTAAAAGTTATTAAACACTTTATTTATAATTTAAAAAAATTATATTTAATTCGAGATAGTTTTAAACGACCATATTTTAGTGAGAAATTAAAAAATTACGATGCCTATAAAAACCTTGCGAAAAAAATTATAATCGATTATTTTTTTTGCGAGGTAAAAATTGTTTTGCTGATTACATAGGTAATACTCGTATATTACGAGTATATCTATATAGTAGTTAGTAAAATTAATATTTAACGGTGCAGAATAATATTTAAGTATATATAATAACAGATTATGAGAATGAGTTTTTGTTTTCCTTTTTCCCAAAACTAAATAAAAACTAAACTAAATAAAAATATAGGCGATCGTAAAATAAAATGAAATTTTTCTAAAGAAACATAGAATAATTATAGTCGGAACTCGCACTGAAAGTATTGGCATTTCTATCATTCTAAGATTATATAAAGTTGTCTAAAGTATGTCTAAATATTTAAAAAGTGTTTTTCAGTACCTAGTTTTTCTTCAAACAGCCGTATATTGTATTAGTATATTCGACCGATTTAAGTTAAAATAAATTTCAAATCGATTAAGTATATTATTAAGTATAGTTTTATTAAAGGTTTCAAAAGGATACGTTTTTTTTTTTTATGAACAAAAAATAATTATTGAGCGTATGAAAAACGCCGATGAGGAAAAAAAATCAGGAAATGGCATCCCCATCTCTCATCCCCCGACATTTTGGACCACTGCGAATATTGTAAAAACGTTATTGATTTTTAGTACATATATACACATTTAGTCAATATTGATAAGATTTTATTGTTTAATCTCTTCGGTCGTCAAACCGGACGTAATTATCGGGGTTATTTCGGGTCAGACGAACGTATAATATAGTATACATCTGCTACAACAGCAGACATTTTGCGGACTACAATGATCATAAACTCCGAGTGAAATATATATACGACCACATAACGTTTGTACTGCAGCATTGGCGTACGATTTAGACCCTAGGGCTCGGGTAGTAGAGCCAGCGAGCGAGCGAGCGAGAGAGAAAAGGGGAGGTAGACAGATAGACGGAGACGGAGAAACGCGTTATCTGTGAGTGCGATTACATTATACTATTATTATTGTTCCGGCGAATGCCAAGCGGTTAGGAAATTAGAAAAGTTTTTGCACATAGTAAATCAACATCTTGGTGGATCAGATTAGATTCCCGGGACGGCCAAACGACATATTTTGCCGTGCATGCGTATAGCGTATAAATAAAATAAATACGCGTACAAAAGAATATATAATATAATATATATTTTTTTTTTGAACAGGTATATACTCGTATATCGTATAAAATAAGTCAGTGCTTTGAAAGTGTCGTAAAAAAAAAAAAAAAAAAAAAAACGAACCGGTCCACGTTCCTGTTTTTTTTTTTTATTAGGTACCTAAAAAGAAACTAAATCCTATTTGGTTTCAGTTTTGAGGATACTTCGTTTCTACGAAAAGAAACGTTTTTGATCGATCACTTGCCGAACCGTCTAACGAGCTTTGCTGGCTTTTGCCTAAAAACTCGAACACGGCTACGGGCCTATCAGTCAGGCTCGTCAAAACTCGTCCCTCTTGCGGATAGGCGCGATATATTTGGAATCAATTTCATTCGAAGTCTGATCGACGGTCAAGTCTATGCCAACCCGCGGCTTCTCGAACGACTTGACTCCCACACTCCTAGCAACACTAGATATCACGGTATACTTTTAATCCCATTGATAACGAAACATTAATTTGTACGAGAATTCCCCGCTTTCAAAAATGACGCACAACGTCAATATGTTTTGACGTTTTTAGTACGGAGTCACACATTCTACTTTTATAATCCCCACAAGGAATTACATGATTCATTTTTTTTTTCCTAATTAAGTAAAAACTATTGTCATTGTTATTATTTACCTTTATGTACAAATGCATCTAATGTTTTATTGTTAAAAGCCGATTGGCGTTATTTGTAAAAAATAAATATAAATCGGACATACTTTTAAGTGGCCGCCTCGTCTTTTGCCATTTATTTTATTTTTTTAATTCAAAAGTCAGGAAGTACTTCAAACTACGGGTAGGATATTGGGGTAGTGGAAGTTTCTAATAAAAACGTTTTAGATTACGAGAATAGCGAGGAATGTATTGGTGTAACAATAATGTATGTTAGAATGAAGAACTGTTTTGAATCTATAGTTATTGAATCAATATAATCTAGTCGATTCATTAAATAGGTAAGCGTAACAGAAAATTACCAAAACTTGTTATAAATTGGAAAATAATCAAATCAAAGACTTGAAATGTATACTAAATATTATGTGCTGTATAATATTGACGTGATTAAAATTAAAATCTAAAATAATTATAATATACTATTCTGTCCGGGGACCAATAACTAACTTCCACCATATCTACCTGGACGATTTTTTAACTATGATTTTCAAAACAATAACTATTATCTATTATTTAATATTATCGATAAAATTAAACGTAAAGTTTTAATTCTATAGTTCAATAATGTCAAAATTTCCGAAGAAAAATTATATACATTTTTTCACTAAATAGTAAATTCTAAAAATTCTTTAAATTATATTAAAAATAAAAAATAACGAAAATAAATTTTCATGATCCTACTGAAAATGAACGAAATTCCAATACGCTCCTTCACACAAAAAAATGGAACTTTGTTCCCTAAAGATTTCTGAAAGTTAAATGAAATCAATGGAAGAAATCCTTTGAACGCGTTCCTTCCAAGCACTGGTAAATAAATATAGATAATCAGGGTCAGCCCGAAAAATAATCTGTCGGAAGGGAGAGGGGTTTGTTATCCTGAAAATACCGACGAAAGACATCTGTGAAACGTAATTAAGCGAAAAAAGGCCAACGATTTTTTCCTGATATTGGCCGACTAAATGGCCGAAATTTATAATCTACAGACTAAAGTACAAAATACTGCCTTTAAAACCCTTTCTGGCTCTGAAGATACTTGTTTCATATTTTTATTTATTTTAGATTCTGAGCCATTGGTGAGAAATCGGGGGGGGGGGAGACTTGAGGCCTTTAGTCTGACTAAATGTTTGGTAAACCTCCTCAAAAAATGGTTTGAAAAATTATTATATTTAAATTTATTTATATGGATACTTGTGCTAAGAAAAGTAAGAACATTCTTATTTAGTAAAAAAACGTCTGGTTTTTCACAACCCCATAACCATTTTTGTTTTGATTCATTGATTAAACGTGAAAATAATTTTAATGAATCTATTTGTGTGGAAGAGCACATAGACTCTAAATCTGCATTCATTATCAACGTGAAAAACTGGACTAATTTAGAGGACCTAAATTCAGGTCCTATCCAGCCTGTATTGAAGGTATTTAACTATTATAAAAATAAGTATAAGTATAAGAATGACTAAATAACTTATCAATAAAACTGGATTTTCAATGTTATGTGGGAAAATAAAATAAAATGTCTCCCAATATAAAATCTATTTAGGAAATTTAAAAGTTATAAAGTAAACTGGTAGCTGAAATATTTATTTAATAAGTAGGTACCTAACAAAAAAGCACAGAGTTAATTTATTTTTTAGGCGTTTCAAATAGTAAATGATTTTTTTCTAATTTATAATCTATAATTTATTTATTTTTTATGTAAATATGTTATGATTTGATTTATTTTTTATTTGCATTACAAGTCTGTCGTCAATGGTGATGTATGATATGTAATGTTAAATTATATATTATACATTAGTACTAAAGTTCGAAACTTTAATATCGATTTAAAATTTTTAAAAAATAAATTTTTTTAGTTGGTAATTATGTATCCCGATTTCCATCAATGTTCTGAGTGAAGCGACGAACGTGTATTGGTTTTACAATGATGTTTTTTTTTTTTAGTTCTTTAGTTTTTTTTCATGTCTGTATCCTAAAATTCTATTAGAAAGAGTGTGCCGATTATTACACGCTTCACTATTTTCCGATAACAAATTGTATCTAGTTGGTGCGTTAAAGAAGTCGTTTTATTAAATTTACAAAGTTCCCTCTATGATATTTTGGAAATTAATTGTTAAAATTAGTTTTATTTTGTATACGTGTTTAGCAATTATCTGATAATGAATTTGTTAGGACGTATATTTAAAACATTTAATTCAAATAACAATTATGAACGAAATTTAATATATTATTTTTTTAATTATATCTAATAATTTTCTATTATGATTTAAAAAACTACTTTAGAAATCAAACCTATTAAAGGTATCAATGAAAAATTATTTTTACCAGAAAGCTGTATATACCAGATAACTCCTACTTGATTTTTTTTTGTCTATACAAGTGTAAAAAGTCAAAAAATTTTAATTTTATCAACTCAATATTTTGTGCAAATGTGAAGTCTCTGGCATTATTACGTTCTGACTTAAAATAATAATTTTGTGTAGATATATTGTTTTATCTTATGCTTACATATTATATCCTTTAAATTTCCGCTACATATTTAATGTAAAACCAAGAGATTCCTTTTTCATCCACTCAGAATTTATAATTGACTAATATATTTTGTAATTTATGTATGTTAAAAAATTCGTTTATTTTTAAAAAAAAACTTTTGCAGTATTTTAAGTTGCTTATTTTGTATCCCTACTTCCTAATTTAAAAGTTGTTTATTTACACATTTGTTCTACATTTTCCCATGTTATTCTTAATTTTTCTACGTTTACAGTATACATATGGTATTTGTGTATGAAGTAATTTTTCTTCGTCATGTATATAGAAATAATACAAAACTCGGGGAATTGTTTATGTTGTGCATAGTCAGAATTTTTTTCCTTGTCCCTTTCCGCCAAGATTTGAAAAATACTGTATTTGCCCCAGAATAAATAAAAAGTCCCAAATACTTTAGTAAACAATACTAAAGACGACACAAATGAACATCTGTCTGGTATATTTAATATAAATTAGGCCATTATTTCAGAGGTACAACATAATCGTATTAGACATGGTTCACAATGAATGGATACAGACAGGGCGCATCACTATATATGTACAGAACGTACCACAAGCCTGGGAAAATTTATTTTAAATGTTTAATTGAAGTTAACAGTTAAATTAAATTAAAATATGGCCATCAACTATATTAGTTAATTCATTTATGTCAATATAGTTATCCGATAACTTCATTAATTTTATAAAATTCGAAACGAATTTCACATTCTGAACGAAGCAAAAAATATATTGGTTCTAACATGGTGTGTTTATTTATTTTTCATTTTATTATATCTATACGTTTTACAGGTAAAATTGGTTCTCGTTTATACTATAACTATGAATATTTTTCGATTTTAATTTTTTAAAACATAAAAAAATTACCATCTATAACGAAAATATTTTATTAATGTAGCCGTCCATATTATTGTATTTTAAATTATGAGCATATTGGTGGTTTTATAATGATGTTTTTTTTTCTTTTGTATGTATATTCATATACATATATATGAATATAAAGAGTCGAGTTGAAATTTTCAGACAAAAAACTTTCTGATAGAAAGTTCATTCTAGTTGGTACCTACTTGAATTTTTTGATTATCTTAGTAATTTTTTTAAGCGTAAAAGAAAACCACGGAAATTTACTGAACATTTTTATAAATCACAAAATAATAATTAAGACAAACTTGAACTTAACGCCAAATATTTGCCCGTAGCACTGTATTAGTGTAATACAATTTTAAAACTTTTTGATTAATTTTTAGTTTTGTTTCTATAAACCAAGTATTTTTATTTTTTTTTTTGTGTAACACACTATGTACAACGTAAAATATGTATACATTTATTGGAATAAAAGAAGTCGTGTAGGTATAATTTGCCCATTTAAAAAATCTTGGTTAAATAACAAAACTAAATTTGTCATTATGGTTACCTACCTATTTAATTTTTTTTTTTTATATAACTGCAGTTTTACAACCGAATCAGAATTATTTTTCGAATGCTATAATGTATTTTCGCTTTAATATGTATATTATTAAATAATAATAATAATAATAATAAGTAATAATATATACCTACTATTATCTTGTCCGAGGACTGAAAGGACGATAGACCCAACTAGCACAATCTATATTTGGACAAAATTTCGAACTTAACGTTAACTCCTTAACTGGTCAATGTCCTACTATGGCTAAATATCTATAAGTATCACAAAAAATTGATTTAAATTGAAACTCGGTGTGCGTATCCACGGATGAAACATAATAATGTGACGTACATGAAGATGGCCCCCTCACTTTCTTTGATCAACTCCGGACAAATTGAAAACAATTGTAAACCCATTGTAAATAATTGTAAATTCAATTTAGGAATTTGTAAATTATTGGAAAACTTGGAAATAACAAGTTTGATGGAGGAGAATACATTCACATATTATCTTTCCATATTGTTAGATTAACTCCAGAATAATTAAAACAAATTACAAGTCATTTTGGTGTGTATGTTTTATGCAGTAGATTTGTATGTACTAGTTATTTATATTGATGTATCGATTTTGTTTGAACACATAGCTCTTATATAGGTATAGTGTTGTAAAAATTCCAAAAATAACAAAAAAGGTTGATATATCGGAAAATTATATTGTACTATTTGTACTAAAGGTTGCTCTAAATCGTTATTCGAATGCAATCATCTGTGCTATACTATGTGTATTTATAATGAAAGTATATTAAATTATACATAAATTATGGGTATTCATAGATTAACTTAAAATTCGATTTCAAAGTAAATATAAATCAGTAAATACTTCTTTTCAAAGGACAAAGAAGCAACAAAAGTAATGTCCCACAATTCAAAATTGAAATAAAAAAATGGAACAAAATTCGTTTAAAAATTATGGGGACAGCGGGATACGATGATCAAAAACGAGACTGTCCCGTATACATTGACTGGTAAAAGTTAAAAGGAGCTAAGCGACATATAGGAACTAACCGACACGGTAAACATATATAGTACGGGATAACCGACAATCTTAGCTTTCAAACGGACGAGCGTCAGTGTTCCTCTAACCATTTCGTAATGAGATATCTGATTTCCAGTTTTTATTACAAGCAACATTAAATTAGAGAAAATCTAAAAGTAGAAGGCCAAGCGACATTTTTAGTGTATAAGTAACTCTAACGAAAGTTATGATTTATTAATTGATTATAATCATAGGTTTGATTTCAAAGTTTTTATTCATAGGTCCAAATTTATTTCTACTTTATACAGTCATATTGTGCTTTATAATATTGCTTTTAAATTTTGCGCTACATTTAAAAATAATCAGGGCTATGTGCCACAAAAAAAAAAAACAAAATGGTAAGTTTTAAATGATCAGTAGACAAATAAACGTTCAGTCGGGCATTAAACTTCCGGGAAATGGAAATTCGACATCTGTGATACCGAAAAAGGCCTACAAAGGTCATTAAAGCCGTTTTCGGAAATTCAGAACGATAATACGACAGTGCGGAAATATGTCGAGTGATAACGGAAATCTACGAGTTGGGTACTATATTTTTTTCTTCCCGGCGTCGAAGGCTCGAAAAAAGTTGAAAATGCAGAGGAATAAAAGACGTACATTTTCAAATTGACCAGTGAATAGTATGAAAACAATAACGATAAACGAATACACGTCGAGCGATCATGAAAACGGGCCGGGAAATTAAATAAAAGTATAAGAAGTTTTTTTCATGGAAAAAACGACTAAGAAAAATTAGCATTTTATAATATAAATTATATATTATATAGAACAATAAGCTTCGATTCTTGTTAGGGGCAAGCCCCCAAACCACCAGAAAAGTTTGGAAAACATTGTCCGTCTTTGGCATCCAATTTGTAAATTCCCTCGGTAGAAAGAACATCGGGCATACAGCGGGCAATTTACTTCGTTTTGAAAGCGTATAGTAAGATTGAGTTTAGTATTTCCGATTTCGTGAATATTTGGTGGATTCTAAGATATAACGTCCTATTATTACATAATTAATAAAGAGAACATAATTTGACAATAGAAAGCAAAAGTTGTTAAAAGGACACTACACTGATAATTTTTCAATGAAACACTTTGTTAGCATTTTTCATTTTTATCAACTTACAAATATATTAGAAATACGAAATAAAAAAAGCAAATTCTAGCTAACAATATTATCTAATGACGGGTATAGCTGATTTTAAATATATGTATTAATTTTTACACATTTTATGAGCTATTAAAATATCAATGTTTTTATTTTTTTTAACAGCTTATAAAACGTGTAAAAATGAATATATCACAAATTTGCCACATCAGTCACTAGATAATTTTGTTCTTTAGAATTAAGTTTTCATTTCACCTTAATACAACATATATATATGAACTTAGCACTTGTATTTGTCCGAACAACTCCAAACAAATCTTAATTTTTTTGCAAATTTTTTGTGATCATTTGCAACACCAATAAAAAAATTTGCAACATATTTTTCAGCTCTCTAGAAGCAAACATAGTGTCGGGATGCCAACTTCAAGCAGCACCCCAACTTTGTCCGATCAACTCCAAACATATCTCTTATTTTTGCACTTTTTTTCAATAATTTACAACGCCAATAAAAAAATTTGTAACAAATCGTACGAGCTGTTATAATCAAAAATAATTAAAGTTGCTTATTTTATATACCTATAACAACCCAATTTTTCGTCACAAATCCAACTTATTAAAAATATTGTAATTTTTTATAAGTAGAATTTAATAAATAAATCATATTTGAGGTAAGTACTCAGTATTTAGTATCATATAATATATATTATATTCTTGATTTATTATTTTTTTATTACTCTAGTTTTTGTACCAATGAGTAAGTATAAGCAATTTATTAGAATTTATAAGAATCACTAAATATTGATACAAGACTATTTTTAAATTACTTTTAAAATATATCTATGTATTTTTGAATTGTTGGATTTTGATTTTTCTTAAAATTTCATAAAAATTGCCTTTAAAAACCCCTTTAAAAATCGGGTGCGTAGCGTCATCATAATCCATTATTCATTTAATATGATTAATATGATGTATTTGAAATACACGTAAAATGTCAATAATATTAGGATAAGGCCATATCTAGGTAACGTAATTATTTTGAATGGAAAAAAATATTAACGTTAATTCTAATGCTTTAATAACAAACAATGCCCCAACGCCGTATTTCAGAACATATGAAAATATTGTTTTCGCTCTCTTGAAATGTAGTGAAAATGTCACATTGTGCCCCTTATTTCTTTTACCAGCCGATATATGGTGACCGTAGGTTGAGTAGGTACATCGGGTTACTGGAAAAATATAGGGAATTTCAAAGAAAATTTTCAAATTTTCCTAGGGAAAAAAGAAACAGACATCGATCAGGTAAAATTACACTTAAAATCCATAATAAAATTACGCTCGTATATTCATATTCTATATTTCTAGGTAGGTGTCACATTATTATTTAATTAATTTAAAATTTATTAGATAACGAATGCACGCAATATTTCATAAATTTTATTTCAAGTTTAATATTAAACAATTTGTACGAAACGCGATAATAGCATACGTTATTGGTTATGGACTTATTGAGTAATGCATCCACCATGTATATATTATATTATACATATTTTATAGCCGTCAGTTACAATATATATATATCATAAATATGCGTTATATGCCCACGAATAAAATATGTACATAATATCTTAATTATGAGTAATATCCGCGGTGAATATTGTATTATAATATTATTATGTTGAAGAAAGAAAAAAAAATTCTGACTTTTTTACAACCAAAAAACAAAAAAAAAAAACGGTATATTAAATTATTGACGTACGCGCGTCTCCGCGTAAAATAAAATATATATTATGTTGTAGAAATATTGTACATGAATAATTATTATTGTATTTTAAAATAATAATCGATAGCTACAGGTACGTAGGTACACCTATATATAATAATATAGCTGTATTATTATTATTATTATTATTATTATTATTATTATAACCTCCGTCGGTTCGTGTAATTTAAAATTGAAATGTTATTTGTGTAGACTGGATTTATCGATATATAGTCTGTAATATAGACGTTATATAGACACGTTTATATAGTATTAATCATATTTAAAATTCAAATAAAATTGATATTTTATACAATACTCGGGATATATTGTGTCGTACACGGGCGAGCCCCGTTGGTCCGTTACGTTGAAACTAAAATATAATCAGAGAATATTGAAATGTTTATAAATTATTTGTAGAAATAGTACCTACCTGTGTGGTGTTGTGCGCATAATATTATATAGCTGCTATATTTGTAACAGAAATACATATAAATATATATATATATATATTTATTTATTTTTTTTTTTTTTTGTTCCCATTTTGTCAAAATATTAGATATTTCCCATAAAAGAAGAAAAACACTCTTACCACTCGCAGTGCCCTGGCAATAATTCAACGTCGAATTTCGACAGTTTATATTATTATATACTAATATTATGTATATATTTCACAATTTCACCGCAGTTTCAACGATAAATCAAACGGTTTTCCTTACTAGTTACCATAATAATATATTGTCATCATTCCACGCCATTGTTATTATATAACGTACACAATGCAACTGTATATACAAAACTAACTGACAAACTCTATAACTTTAAATATGTTTATAGGAACGCGAAACAAAACAAAAAAAAAATACAAAATTTTATTCAAAATTTTCGTTTTTACGAGTTAAAAATGCATAGTAATATTTATCTTATCTGATGTTTCTAAGGATCGGTAATTTAATTCTTACGATTATTCCGTATACGATATAGGAAAATGATGTGAATAAATTTGTTCGATGCATTGTCGATTTTCAGTGGTCAAAACGTGTAATAATTATGTAGGATACTACACTTATTTTTTAAGAGGTTTTTTTTATAGGCAATTTTCAAAAAATATAACAATTCTAAATTTTAAGATTGAAAATTGATCCCGAGTCAGTTACACTTTTTATTATTATGTAATCACAATATTTGTTTAAAAGTTTGTTTTATTTAAACAAATATCGTGATTATACAACAATAAAAATTTAAACTGACATAGGACTAATTTTAAAATTTTTAATTACTATGTTTCTTACGTTTTCTTGAAAATTTCCCATTGAAACACAAGTGTGTAGCTTGCTACATTATATACATGTATGTGTAGTCCTAGTGTAAACTAATATATTTTTCAGAAATTATTTACAATATTTTATTTTAACTATAAAATTCTCATGTACGATGTGTACCTATCCACTATCAGTGTTGATGAACAACGTCTAAATTGTATTAGAACTGGCAAGACCATAGACCAAGACTAAATTTCGAGAACCTTGCAATCTTGCTTATAAATAAAATGCATTTATTAATTTGTAAAAATTCATTAATTAAACATAATATTATATATTAGGTATAGTAGTAGTATATGATATATTAGTCTTGGTGTACACTCTTTTCATAACCACACACATGACAGAATCTATAGTTTTCGTAATGCAATCAACAATGGCATGTTGTATTATTTCTTGGGAAGATTACCCGAAAATACGGATAAACAGGTTTCCGATTATTTCCCGAATGTTCACAAAAGTTCCATTCCATATTACCGAAAACAACCAACTACACAGGCAGGTGTACTTTTTTTGTTCACCTCGATCAATGCCGGCGACGTCGTATATAGATGATTAGATTGATTATATTTTGGAAACAATTTGTTTGTACTACTTTCTTAATTACGAGCAAATAAAAGCATATAAAATCTATAATCTAATTCTTATTTATAAATTTGGCAAAAAAAAAGAGCAAGATTACAAGACTGTTGTATGCAATACTAAGACAAAGACTGAGTGAACAACACACTGAACCAAAACCAAAATCGATTCAACAACACCAAGATCGAGACCGAGGCGGACTTTGCCGTCAACAACAACAATAACAACAAGACCAATATACCAATGAGTGAGTCAATACATCCAAGACTGCTATAGCATTAGTATTGGTCTTGATCTGCTTACCACTGACTATCAGCCATGTCACAGCGGATAACGAATCAATATCGGATATATATTGCGGTAAACAAGGTAATTATTCATATTCGTCGTTCACATATACATCAAAAAATGATAAAATAAATAAGGGTTATTTTTTTTTAACACTAACAGGTTTAAATTAAAAATTCTATACGGCAGTGTTGCCAACACATTTTTTACCATTTTTTGGGGACACGTGACTTTTTATTCTAACCTGCTCATGTTTATCATCAGTTCTCACGCTTGTGATTCGATTGAATCGTTCGACGACGACGTACCACTACCCCTCCCCTTCGCCACCACCTATCAAAAGGTTATTCGATTGACATCTCAATTGGTTCTCGTGGCGGCGGCGGCCGACGCTGACACGCCGCGCCGGGCGGTTGTTCAGCATAAGAAAACTATTATAATAATACAGACGGAGAAATAATCATAGTAAATAACAATATTATTAATAGCGTCGGATACAATTAGTCGCTGTCACCGGATTGGAAAACGATTATGTACCATTAACCGGGTTCGGTAATAACGTTATTAACATGTATACACGTATACACACCATACACACACATAATGTACATTTATACTTTATACGCGCACAAACAAGTCGTGTGTGTGTATCGAGAACGTGTTCGATGCCCTGGTGACCTCATCCACTCGTACGATTATCGGGGTCCGGGAATGGGAGGGGGTCTTTTGATCTCGGTGGAGTGAAAAAAAAATTAATAATAAAATAGTGACACGTCAAACTTCATTAGCCCACGACCGACGATGGCGATAGGTTAGATTTTTGATTTATTATACTATTATCTCGTTCTTTCTCACTCGATTCTTGACTCTCGGTCCAAATATAATTTTATTCGTACTCATTAACACGCGAGCGTCTACCGGCGTTCGTGTCTGCTCCGTTTAAATTTTAAAATATGATTTTATTTCCCTGAAATCACGGACAGAATTGGATATTAACGTGATACCTTACATAATATTATGTTATTATATTATATTATGTATGATTAATGTCACTGATGACTGGATTTATATATACGTATAAAAACAAAAACAGAACAATGACCAGACGAGCCGGAGATTCAATTTTGAAAACAATGACAAATCATCGTGTTTGATACGTCATTTTGAACAGGTACTTGATTAATACAATAGGGTATTTTCGAATGATTAGTAAGTGCTCCGAAAAAAAAAAATGTACTTTAGTTGAGAATTTGAACTCGTTTGGCTCGTCTTTTTTCACTTTTTAGTTTGTACGGTGATAGATTTTAATTCTATAAACTGCCGAATTTTTTTGTTCAAAACTCTCTAAAATTAAAGATGTACAAAAGAGTCGAAAATAAATATCAGTCTGTTACACCGACATGGTTAACTGACTTTATTTAGGATATTTTAATCACAACAATTTAAATTTAACAACAACCTCGCAAACACATTCCTTGTCCAATATTTGAAAAACACTCACAAAAACTATGAAATTAAGTCTGAAAATACTTATTTGAATAAGGATCAGTAGTTATCTTTTCGCAAATTAATCAGAGCTATAATGCAGGATTCTACAACATCGGGCAAACTCAACCCTTACTTTCAATAAAAAAAAAAATGAACATTTAGTAACACTCATCGTGGTTTAGTGAAGTCTAAATTCAAATTTAATCTAAAAAGAGTAGGTTTATTTTTTCATCAACTTACTTATTCTTTTTATTTAAAAAGCATTTAAAATTGTATAACCCCTCATATTAGTCGAGCTCTGCTGAAAGTAATTTTAAAAATACACTACGGTGGTGGATTATATAAATCCACATCTTATTTATTTTATTTTTACGATTATTTAAGAAGTATAAGATTTATTTTGAGAGTATCTCTGCCTTCTTTGTCACCAAATTTTTTCTGTTTTTGTGAGACAGTAAGTAATACATATAGGACTTAATCATAAAAGTACTGATGCTTACTTAGAACACTGACTATTTTTAAAGATGGGTTGAACTCAACTTTGAGAGATTTATTCGTGTTTGATAGTCAAACTCAAGTAATAAAATGTCGAACTCGAACTTATAATCTTTATTTCTGCTTATCTACCGTTTTTTAAATAGTTGGGGTTCGGGTTCGAGTTCAACTTTAATATTCAGAGTAAGGTTTAACATTACATTTTGAGTTATGTATTATTGTTTAAAAGTTTTTTACTAGTCAAACACGTCCATATTCCATACACCCCACCCAATTTCAGTACTTAACAACAATTGGGTAAGGTAAGGTAAAACTTTTTCAACTCACTAAAATCAAGTAATTAGAACATTTTAACTTAATTAAAATAATTAAGAGTTCACATTAATTAATATCTCAAGCGTATCGATTAAGTGAATAAAATTCTTTAAATTAAGTTATATTTTTTTTAATTAGACTGCGGATGAATTCTATTTCTATTATACTCATCTTGACAAAATTTTGAGTTAAATTTAAAAATGATGTATGATTAAATAAACAGCCATATTAACCAAGTTATTAACAATGTTTCCTATCACGGCACATATGACCAAGCTACGTCACATTGCCGCCATATTATGTTTAGCACTGATTATTATTTTTTTCGTGTAATTTAGTTATTTCTTCCGTGTTGTTCAAAATTACCTTATATGCAATATATAATCTTGAGAACATGCATGTTTATGAATCGCCATGATACGGCAAATCAATAACTTCTAAAGAATATTCTAATAATACCGGTTGGCCAAAAATAAATGAAATAAACATATTGTATTTCTTAGACTGTTTAAACGGATAAAATGAGAAATTAAATGAAATTAAGTTAAAATTTAAGTCGTTAATTAAAACCAAACTTTTTTGGCGTGACTTTAACTCCTTGACTCGTTGATAATAACTGGCCTTTTGCTATGTAGTACGTCCGGACATTTTCCTGGCGTTTTATTCAATCGTTCAGCCGAAAACGAGTAGTGAATTTCGCATTTTTCACGGCACCGTGCTGGTGTTTTTAACTCCCGGGGAAAATGAAAAAAAAAAATAAAATAAAAACAATTTCAAATGTCACACAGAATAACATAATAATATTATGTAAGCCGATTCGACGAAACACCTATTCGAATCCGTCGCGTGTTGACAGCGCTAGGTCGGACTGTTAGTGTGAAGGAGGGTCGGAGAATATGATGAATTCTCCTCGGCGCTATATATACCGTCTTCGGCGTTATACGAAGTTAATTTCCGTGCTGTCAATCAAAAAATTGGCACGGAGTCCCTCACGCCCCCGGCAGAGTGTCTGATGGTATATTATTCACTTGCTCATCAAAAACTTCGAAAGAGATAGAGATAGATAGAGAGAGAGACAGAGAGAGAGAGAGAGAGAGACAGAGAGAGCTCAGTCCCATTCGAAAAATAATTGGAGACCGGTATGCGCGTTATCCTTACTGCAGTGTCTACGCGGCGCGAATCATTTTGCGAAAGTTTTTAATCAAAACATACTGCAACCCTTTTCGCGGATATTGTGCAAAGGAGCGAAAAAATCATCCCGTTTTATATAGTATACCTAATATAATATATAGGATTCGCGACGAGAATGTATAGTATATTCTAATATTATCGTGACGAAACAAACAGGCGCATGTCGTCAAGAGGACACACGTTTGATACGTATATAAGCCGCACGTGTGCCCCAGACTTGGAGAAATAAACTATACCTTTTGCAAGGATCGAGGAATATAATAATGATATAATATCAGTCGATCAATGCGACGTCGTATCACCGAACATTGCGATTTATTCGAATAATTAAATATAGTGGTCACAAAACGAACATTTTAATTCGGGTCGCATGATATATTTTGTCGTTTAATCCAAAAATGTACATGTATAAAAATTTGCATGTATATTTCTAAACACTGTCCATACTTTTATAGTCAATATAATTTCTATTATTTATTTATGATTTTTATTAATTGTTATTACAACTCACAAGTATAATAATCATGAAGTTTTAATATAATATCAGAGGGTGAACGGCACTTAGCTGGTATATAAAATGGTAAACTATATTTTAATTAAATTACATCTCTTATTCCAGAAGCCGTATATTCTTGGAAAATCTTGTCTTGAAATAATAAATTACTATGACGATTATTAGAAATATAAAATAATTCTCGTGTCATTCGCAGGTATCGTAATAATATTAAAGCGCGTATAGGCATATTATATATTACGTGTCGGTAATATATTATATTGTCACCCGAGAACGAAAAGGTTCTAAATCGATTTGTTTCGAAAATCACTCGTTCCCACATGGACCGATTTTCATATTTTTTCAGCGCACATTAATCTTGGAAACGATTTGATCCGATAATTATTATTAGTCTTTAAGATATATATATATATTTTATAGAATACAATATTATTATAAGTGATATAATTCGTGCAAAACGAATATTGCCCGGTTTTAACTTCAAAACGATCTTCTGAACGACTCGTAATTTTTTACATAGAACCTTTTCGCGTTCTCGGGTGATGACGATATAGAGCCGTCGTACGTTTCTTTTTTCGTACAAATTATATATTATTGCAGGGCTTATTCTAAGGATTTTTTTCAACTGCGCATTTATATAAACTTATCCATGAAATAGAGGAGGAGGTTCCGAATTTGTATTATCCAGCACAGTCGAAAAAAAAATAGTAAATATCAATGAAAAGTAATTGAGATAATTTAATAAAACTAGATTTTTAGAATAATAAATTAAATGGCCATAATTCCAACGTAAAAATTTGATCTAAAAGCTAGACTATAATAATTAAAAACTAATACCATAATTGTGGACTATATAGGTAATTAATTTACACTTTTATAATATTAGTAAAAATATACTTACGTTTAATAACAGTAAGTACCTTCCTGTCACCCAAAAATTAAATCATAATTATAATTTTACTATAGTAAAAAATAAAATATAAATATATTTTTATAATATTTGTATACGTGCGTGGTGTATTTAGGACCAGGGGAAAGGGAATGTTTATGGGGTCGGGACGACCCCTCATTCAGAAAATAAGTTGGCAAAATTAGATCCAGACAGCACAGAAAAAAGTTCATGACTTCTTTTACCTATTAAAATTTTCTGAGATAATAAATCAAGAAAATTAATCCAACTACCCCCCCCCCACAAATATTTTTTGCGTTGTCATTGGGTGCATTGGTGTATTGAGTAGGTACCAGTAATAATATCAAGCTATAAAGTGTAAACATTTATTAAAAATGTCTAATCTTTCCAACAACGACCAATACATTTGTTGGAATGGTTGACTTTGTGCTGCAGACGGCACACAGAAATCATAACGATAATATATAATATTGTAATTTCGTTTGTATACAAAGTCAAAAAAAGCATTAGGTTAACTGGAAACTTCTGAACATCTATCTTTGTTATTACAAAATATTTAATATTATTAAATAAAACTATCGATGAAACGTTGGTAAACTATTATATTTTGGTCAATATGGCGTCATTTCAGTTTTTTCCGGATGTGTGAGCTTTTAAGCTTATTATTATTAGGCTTTTAGGTAATTTTAACATTTCACCCGGTCGTTTTAAAACATGCTGGCCATTATTCATTCCAATGCTACAAAATGCTTCTTTAAAAACGTAAATAGGCAAAAAAAACCTACCTAACTGTTTTCGGTCAGCACAATAATTACAATTATTATAATTATGGCGGGGCATTGGATCATTGGCACTTTTTAAATTGGCGGAGGCACTATTTCTCACCTTCCCTCCCCACCCCCACCCCAAATGACGACCCTGATTTTGGTGTAAAAACCTATACAACACATTTATTAGTTATTAAACTCAATGATGCTCCAAATCCGAATATATTTGATTAATCACACGCGAATATATTCAACTACGCGAAACCGGCTGGTCAAGGGCGCGTCTAGCTTTTCCGACTGCGCAAAACAAGCCCGACCGCGCTTTAGAATAAGCCCCGTATTCATCGAATATAAAATTACGGAAAAAATACAATATTATTGTCGTCGTCGACCGCGTTCGTGCGCTCACCGCCGAAATTTTCAATCGGCGTCCACCGTCACGCCTCGGGATGACTGATGATGACGCGAAGCGGGCGACTGAAAGGAATTGAAAACTCGATTTATTTTACCACCGACGGCCGCAGATGGCATGCCCCGTGTACCCCGCGTGAACAAAACGCCCGGGACGATAGGTACGAGCGCCGAGAGATACCTCTGCAAATATGGGCGAGACGTGTTTGACAGTATAATTATTATCGTTATTATTATTGTAATCCCGGGTACATACCTTACGCTTAAGCTAATAGAAATATATTTATTGTAATACCTATAACAGGCATATGCACGTAAATACACCGACCGCCATTTCGGCCATCGAGCACCGGAATTTCGATTATTGAAAAAAAAAAAAAAAAACCACGAACAGTAGGTACGCCTAAAGCAGGCGACAGCCAGTTTATAAGTACTTTTTTTCAAACTTGCGAAAATTCGGTTAATTAACAATTTCGTCGGTTTTACAATTATATGTGTGTGTGTGTGTGTGTGTGTGTGTGTGTGTGTGTTTTCCAATGTCTGTAACCAGAAGTAGTGCTCCGGTCACTACAAGTTTCACGATTTTCAGGTAATTGCAGGTAGATACTTTAAGGTGGTAATTTTTCGAATTTTTAATTCTTTCGACAAACGCGTGAGAGTGGACACTGGACAACCGAAAAATTCCGGAAAAACGGTAAAAACACGATTTCGTTTAAACATGATGGCATGACGGTCATTAAAAGGCCAAATAAGTAATTTCTATAAGACAGTGGTGAGACCTGCAATTCTATATGGAACAGAATGTTGGACAATAGATAGGAAAGAGGATAAATGTAGCAGAAATAAGAATGTTAAAGTAGATGAGTGGAATGATTAGAGAAAACGAAATATGATATGAGTATAAAAGTTGTAGTGTAGAAGTGGCTTCGATAGTAGACAAAACAATTAGCAAGACCGAGAAAGTGGTGGTTGGATGTGATAAAGAGTGATATGAAGATAACTAATGTTAGTGAAGAGGGTGTGGGAGATCGAGTTAGATGGATGTTGTGAACAAGGGTGGTCGATCCACATACTTGAGATAAATAGTGAAAAAATAGAAGAAGAAGAAGAAGATGAAGATGATGAAAATATGATTATCAGTGATACGAGCACGGACTTTAATACTCTAAAAAAATTTTAAAATGACCGCAAAAATGAAATTTCATACCTTAAAAAAATACCATAATATTAAAAAATATCCAAAAAATATTTAAAGATTCAATTCAATTCGATTCAAGAAGAAACGATTCTGAGCAGCTTTGTATAATATTATTTAAAGTTAGTTTTATATTAGTTATTTGCTGTTATTATTTATACTGTATTGTAGGTATATAACGTTATCGAGGTTATATGTATACGATTGTATTATACCTGTGTATTATCGACATCTGGGATACTATTGATATTATCGAAGCTTTGAGAATTACGAATGTACTAAAAATGACTAATTTACCAAACAAGATAAGTATTTAAAAATGTTTAATATATATTTTAAAAATCTTTATTCTACGCTAAATTTATTTACTCATACTTCAAGTATAAAATACGTATAAAAAATTAATTAAAAATTGAAAAAAAATTCAATATAAAGTTTCATTTTAAAATTCTCTGATGTATGAATCGAATTTTGTAGGTACTTTGAAAAGCATGGTCCAAGACCATTCACTAAAAAAGGTTTTTTTTCATTAAAATCCACGCCTTCGTTATCACTAATAAAAATTTGATAACAATAATATTAATCAAATGAAAAAATATTAGTATTCATTTTTAATTTTTATATGTTCAGTAAAAATATAGATACATAATATTTATTGTTCAATAAAAAGAGTAAATCGGTCAGTTATTGGTTCGCGCTGAATATAACAATACATACTTGATGATGTACGTATACAGTGTACATAGTTAAAAATGTGTATTATGTTGGTTATCTTGGTGTTTAATATTAATTGTATTGACGATTGTATTGCCTTTATCGTAAATAAAATAAGCCTTATACGAAATTCGTAGGCGGTAAATTATTTATTTATTTTGTATAAGTATGTTGGAAATATATTATTGCATTTTACTACATATTGACAACATTTTTTTTTTTTTATGGGAACTGTACATCATACTATTCTATATAGAGACAAAAAAAGATTAATTTATCGACAGAACTGCAGACTTGGATAAAATACATTTTAAAAGTATTCAGAATATGTATTCGAATATTTAATGATAACGGTATTCATAAAGTGTTCGGAATATTTTCGAATATATTCTATATATATATATATAAGATAAAGTATTCGAAAATATTCCAAACACTGTAATATAATATATATATATTAAGTAATTATTATATTATTATTTCATCGAACATATAAACAATCATTAATTTGTGTTTTAGAGGTTTTAAATATTTCAGAATCTGATCGAACAATGTCTGATGGAAAAATACTAAAAAACAGTCTTTTAAATAAATAATTGGAATCTTAAAAGTTTTTTTTTTCAAGAAATAAAATACCTTTAAAAAGCATTCAAAATTCCGTAATGAATATTTTAAAAAAATGTATTATTTATATTTATATATATTTCAGAATACCTACTGTATTCGAAAGACTAACCAAGTCTGTACACCTGTAACTTTTTAACTATAATTAATTCCTACTTTTTATTACGATTATACTGTTTTTAGGTACTATTGTACTAACGTTGATATTAATTTGTCCATAAACAATTATAATATTATTATAGTGTTTACGTCATGCATTAGTCATTCGATGACTTTTACGTTTCGTCCAAACCTTCTAAATAATTTGAATAATGGATCTATCACTACTACTGATTGTAATATTTTTATAAACGATTCATCGTGTACCAATACCTATACCTCCTACCTATTATAGCCATAATTTATAACATTATTATAATATATTTATGAGTGTTAATTTGGAGGACAAAATTGTACGTAAATAATTGAAATATTGCACCACGATGAGATAGCATATATTTTTTATTTTATTTTTTTCTGTCATTTATTTCAATCAAACGTTGAAATTTATTGCTGATGAAATCGTAAACGATAAACATACTAGATAATAGGTGTACTGTCGTGTCCTACAGTTTTGGACCATCCAAATAGAGGTGCTTACATTAGGATAATTATAGGTCTCGTTTTATTTGCGGGATCGTCCTGTTTTTGAGTATTGCGTCACCAATTTTACAATTGTGTTTATTTAACCTTTTCAAAGCGATTTATGAAAATTTTGGCAAAAAATTATAAAAAATAATTATAATTGACTTTTTTATATTGTTGTCCTATTTTTTAATTTTCAAAATATGGTCGCCCTATAATGTAAGCCCTATATACGAAACCGAGTAAGACGTCAAATGCAATTAAACAATCGATGTGCACAGTTTGCTTTGAAGTAAAATTGAATAGACTATTAATGGTCGTAAACTTGATTAATTATTTATCGTTTTATCATTATAGTTATAGTATTGTTATAGTGTCGAGCCCTTACACATCCGGGCGGTACGCTTTATTATTGTTTTTTTTTTTTTTTTTTTTTTTTTTGTTTTTGTGATTGGGCAAGTCGCCCGATTTATTCCCTTTTATAATAACTCGTACATGACCTGCAATATTTTCTGGCTTACAGCACTCAATAATTACATTATTTAATTACGATGACGAGCCGATATTGTTTTTGGTTCGATATGGAGTTAATTGCCTTTGTGCGCGATTTCTACAGTTCTGCCCAGGTGGATCGATATACACGATAATTATTATTATTGCAGGACGATTACAACAATTTTACGCGATGAAAAGCCCGTACGTCAAACACATAATCGATGAATAGGAAAAATGTAAACGCTTAAATTATATTGATGGGAACATTCAATAATCTCGTTAATTACTATATAGAACACAGCAGGTTGTCGATTCGAATATTATTAACAAGCATACACGTCTATAGAAAAAATGGGAATTACCCATTTGCGCAAAAAATGATAAAAAATTGTCGGTTTTCCCCATTGCCCACTGGCGCTCCAAGTATACCTGAATATTTTTTGGCTACACACATATATATATATATATATATATATATATATACAATATTCAAAGTTTTGAATTCTGATTCTATGATAAAATAAACTTGAAAATTTGTAACTTTTATAAAATATAAGGTTTGGATTTAGGACTACATCGAATCGACGATGTACTGTGTTGTTGTCTAATTAAACTCTATAATAATGTATAATAATTGTAATTGTATATTATGTACTGAGTACTCGCGTGTCTCAAAATTAATTATCAGTATAATATAGTATAATCTACACAAGTATGAACATACTTAAATACTTCATACATCTTACAAATGCGTTTGTTTAAAAATATTCGTTGGCCCCACAAATTAGTTTGAACAAACTATGGTTCGTAGTCACTATAAAAGTTACCATTTTTCAAATTAATTTTATGTTTAAATTACAATTTACTGATGATAATGACTGATAATTAAACTGATGAACTAAAGTGGTTTATTAATTGTTTTAGTTTATACCCATATATTATCTAGGAAAACATTTTCTGGTATTTTTGGTGCAAAATATTAACTAAAATAAGCAAAAAATATGTTTTTAAATATATTTCTAAAAAATATTGTGGTAATCGTGTTGAAAATATTTTATAAACAAATATTTAAATTTAATATTAAAGACATGTGTTAAAATATGTTCAAGATAATATTTAAAAATCATATTCGGGTATATTGTGACGTTATTTTTTTTAACAAAATTGTTAGCAAAAACATATGATTTAAATATTTCAGACATGTGTTTTATTCGTGTTTTAAATAATATTTAAAATAACATTAGAACGTTGTGTAGAAATTTTAATTCAAGGAAAGATAGTAGAAGACAGAAATGGTTATTTTATATGATTAAAACGAATTGGGTAGATATTTACCACGTGTAATACAAAAATTATATTGAAACCCATTTTCCTCTTTCTCCCTTGTAAGTCAAATTTCGAATAAAGAAATTTAACGGGTCTCTTATGTTGTTAAATAAATATTCACTATAAATGTCTGCTTTCTACGACTAAAAGTTTGGGCTGGGCATTGAATACGAATTAAAAGCAACTTCCACCCTTTCTTCCTTCGAGGTTGAATTTTGAAAAATCCTTTTTTGTGGGTGCTAATGTTGTTACAGACATATTTTCTTGAAATTGCTGCTTTTTAGGATCATTAGTTAATGATTTTTATATAGGTATATAGAATATATGGTCAAAACATCTCAATAGCTATGTACCTAATATTCAAATGAACTTGTATGAATAATTAGGCAGTGGTTACTAAAGCGTGTATATAATATAACGGGGTAGCGGGTTCGACTTGAGTTGACGAGATAGAAATTTGTTTCGAATTTCCGTCGGCCACCTCCATAAGAAGAAACCGTTGTTGTACCATCAACCATTCAATCAACCGTGTTTTGTCTTTTTTTATATTAATTGTTGGGGTTAAATGTTTTCACGATGTTTCCGTGCAATGTTGCTTCAATATGAAATCAACCCTATTGTCTCAATGCTATATTTTTCTGCCATGGATATATAAGGTGTACTGTCAAAATGTTTTTAAAATATTACTAATAAAGAAAACAAATATTAGACACACATTTTAGCTATTTTACTATTCGTATACAATATTATTGTAACATAGGTGACACATTGACTTTATTTAAAAAAAATCATATAACTAAACATTTTGTCTATCCCTCTCCCATCCATTGGTGTTTGTATCACCATTCTAAATAAAAATGTTAATAAGTAAAAAACAAGTTTATTAACGTACATTTTCTACAAAAGTCGATAAACTACTAAATAAATGTAATATTTCCAAAAATTATAAAAGTTGGCCAACTTTATTTTGATTTTATTCGGTGTATATTTAAAATTTTAATTTTTATGAAAATCTATTTTAAAAAAAAAACATTGACATTTAAATATCTTACTATTTTACATTATTAAATGGGCATATCAATTTTTTAAAACAAAAACGTGACCTAATATAAAAAACAGGATATAAGCGTCAAAGTTTGTCAGAACAACGAGACGCAAGGTAGAAAAATGGGACTTATGATCATTAGTCACTGTATTGTAACAATGTCGAAACATCGGAGGACCTCTCATTACCATAAAACATACTATATACTTACTTAATAATATATAGAAAAATAAGGAATAAATATAAAAAAATATGTCAAACCGGACACGGTTTCCGATCGTTTCGCGTATCGATATAATATTATATAATGGATGTATAAGGATGTTTGAAAATTGGAAGGTTGGTCAGTGGGTGTTGGAAATTATTGAGGAGAGGGGACCGAAGGATAGGCCGGGACCATATTTTATTAGGGCGCGGTGTGTATGTATAGTCCTCCCAAAGTCCCCGACGAAGGCGGCGGCCCGGCGTCTCCTAAGTGTATTATATACGTCATTTGCATAGCCAATTATGCGGCACACGATTATTAGACCGTTAAGACCTTATTTGCATGTAGCTTGTATTAAGGATGCGCACGTAGGACATCCCCGCCACCATCACTGCCCCTACATTCACCACCCCTCACTATTACCCCTACGTCTATCACCCCTAAATCCGCCACCCCTACCACCGCATTCGCCGCAAAATTACGAAGTACCTATATATATATATACACGGAGATAAAGACGACAAGGGCCGGCTAACTGTACACGTACGAGGTATACTGTATTGTTATACGCCAACATTTTTATATATAGTTCTAACAATGTATGTGTGTGTGTGGATGTATAGAGGGGGTGAGAAAGAGGAGGAAACCCCGAGTATAATAATTAACCACGGGCGTTTATTATAATTAAGGTTTCTCATCTTGTTCGAGCAGGAAATTCCCACTATAACAACAACTTTGGCGGCCATGTCGTTGTGATAATATTTTAATTATTTTTATTATCAGGGATCACGAGTTCATGCGTTTGCATCATATTATCAATCTCGGATATGTCGTATTTAATTTAGAATTTGGAAATTTGTTTAGTTGAGTATACTTTGACATATTCGGTGATTTTATTATACAGTTTTAACGTTTATGAGAATACTATTAAAAATACGATTATTTTCAAAAGAATACTGGCCATATTTTTAAGAATATGTGTTTATGCATACACGTTTGAAATGTAAAATATTAATATGAGTTTAACATTTATTTAAAATTAAAAATTAATTAATTCTAAAAATACAATATTCTTATAAAAATAATATAAAAAAAAGTAAAATGTGCCCAGAATAAATATTTAAAATATGATTATAGGTAGGTAACAACTAGTTTCGACCGTCAGTTATCATCATGTACATTTTATATAATTTTTTTTATAATATATATATATATAGTTATTTTTTCTATATATATTATATATAATATATATTATATAGGTACGATTGAAATCGTTTATTATTATTTTTTTTTCTAAAAATTGAATAGATACTATTATTTTTTCTAGAAAATATATTATTAGTGTACTACAAAATAGAAACGCAAAAATATATACCATGACAATATCACTTCTTGCAAATGTTTCTTTCTGTTTTTTCATTTTTATTATTTTTACAACAACCTACTATTATACTTAAAATAGGTAAAAGAATAAATAATGTTATTTACTTATAATTTTATTTTTATTTATTTTTTTTTTTTGTTATTACCTATTACAAATTATTTATCCAGTTACAAAAATGTACATTTATTTTTCATTTTTTAAAATTGTTTTACAAAATACCAAAATACTCCTACATCAATAAGAATACACCTGTTGAAAATCTGTGCACAAATTTTGCAAAAGTTTTACACTCGATAATTAAGATGTTCTGTTTAGAAAATTTAATAAATCATAAATTTATTAATTTAATATTCTTAAGTTAATATAAAATATAACCATTTAAAAATGTTCAAGCACATTTTTAAAATAATTTAAAAATTGTCATGTGTTCGTACTACTTTATATTGTTGTGTATCACAACATTGCTCAAAACATTTTTATACACAAAACTTATAACAAGTTATTAAATTGATTTTAGTGTTTTAGTGTAGGAATAATATTTATTATCAATATGATTAAAGACATTTTGCAGTGAATATAATTTTAGTTTTTATTAATCAAGTAGTTTTTAATTAAATAACCCGAAATTTAATTAATTTCATAATGTTATCTTCTATTGATCTGATAATAGGTTTTTAACTCAAAAATAACTTTAAGAACCGGTTTTAAAACGATTATTTTATATTACCTGTGTGATAAGAAAATATAAGTGTTATAGATGTCAAATTTACATATTACTGGTTAATTCACGTATGTATACTGTGATTGCTATCATTAAATTTTCAAAGCAAACATCATTGCAAGTGTATTATTACATTACATTTTTTGAAACAAAAAAGTTCAGAATTTATTTTGTCTTCCATAATATTCCAAAATTTTTTATGTTTATAACTATATCGAGTTTCGAATCAACAGTCAATATATGAAAAAATAATTTAGCCTGGAGATAACTTTGACCTAAGTACACTACAGCCCGCTTAAAATACGCTCAAAATCTTGGATTTGTATTATTTTTATGTGAGAATAATCTCTTAAATGTACAAATAAACATACTGCATTGAAATTTCAGTAAAATATCCATTATATTATATTTTAGAATTTTGAATAAACTTAAATTTAAACAATGAAAAAGAAACAAGAATATTTGTTTTTTTTTTTATTATATTATAAATCCTGATATAATATTCGGGCACCTTCTGTTGAAATACTGTGTTAACATTCAAAATGATTACTGTTTAAATGAAACGGTTTGTTTGCAAAGTCATCCACTAGTCTATATTATAATGTACGTATTGTTCATCGTTGTTAACAGCACAACAAATAATTAATGAAGCCAACTATATTCTCCATGATTTGAATCAAATACCATACACAGTTCAAAAATGCCACAAACATATTAAAACAATAACCTCCAATCTATTTAATCGTTTTTGACACTAAAAAGTATTTTCACGTAAAAATTTACAACATTATTAGATATATAAATAATATAAAATAATATATATATATATATAAACCAATAATACCACAGATTATATTAAATTAAACCAGATAGTGTACTCTCAAATTTTTACAGAGATAAAATACAAACAAAGCATCATAGGTATCATCTCAAAACAATGTATCCAGTAAGAAAACTTCATTTTTACCATCGTACATATTATTTGTAAATTATAATAATAATAACTTATAAATACATATATATATATATATATATATATATATTCTAAAGGTTTAAGGTTATGATACCTATTGATAGTGCGTTTGATAACGATATAAATTATCAATATATAATATTTATAAATGTTTGTTGTTACTAAAAATGTGACCTGCAAAAATCATATTATGCTAATAATAATCATAGACAATTTAAAAATTAATAGAATATAGTTATTCTTATAAATCACAATAATATCAAAGAATAGAAAAGTCATAATGGACACTGATAACAATTTATACGAGGAAAATATTCTGATGGTGATAAAATCAGCCGCCACATAATTACAACCCAGGTACACAATATTTCCATTTATATATGAAAATAAAATATGTGGAGATAATTCTATGACGATACAAATAATTTAATAAATGTTTTCACATATCCATTTATCTATGATTTTTCAATCCCCTTTGATTTTGCTCGACGTTTAATTGTTAATTCTTTTTTTTTTTATTAAACTTATTTCCTTTCTATGTGTAAATGGCCTCATTGTGATTTGTGTACCTCAGTTGTAATAACGTTTGATTCTCTGTTATGGGTTGGCTGTCCAATAGGGTCTATCCCACGGTAATATCGTTAAGTTTGATGGTCCAAAAGAACAAATATATTTTTAGGAATATACTGCCTATGCCCTATAGGCCCCACACTACAATGGTTAATAGTTAGGTTAGGTTATTATGTTTTATATTTAAACGTAATTAAAATGCTTCAATATTAATTTATTTTCTATATTGAATGACGAACTGGCAAATTTTTTGTATCATAGAGGAAAAAAACACCTTTCATGTCCATTATAGAGAACTTGTGATAATAGGCATTATTCTTTATTGTCTGTAAAAATATGTTTGATCTCACTCATGTCATATGTACATTTTTAACTCTATCTCTGAGCGCACTATCTGGCAATATTACTCTGTGATAATTCAGTACAACCTCTGTTTAGGGACATTCCTCAATCACATTTAAATAGTTACTCGTCGATTGTCCGCAATCAGAGGTTTTATTAATTTATGATACGTACATACAATCACATTTACGAAAATATACAAAACCTTTATTTTGATATATAACAGAGCCGTTTCGCAATCGTTTTACACATCGACATCTCTTTATATTCTTACTAAAAATGTATAATAAATAACAGTTATTGTATGCATCTACATGATACAATATATTTATTATGATGTATAGTAGGTTATTAGAAGTATCAAAATATATAGGAAGAGGGGAGGAATAGACAAGATAAAAAATTTTAAGATTCAAAATATATGGGTCAAAAGCATACAAGCTTTAATAACCCACTATAAATGTAAATAATAATAAAAAATTCAAAATCGGTATGTTTTTTAATTTTTTTTAAACATATTTTCAAAGAATAATCAATTTTAAGAAAAGATTTTGTTAGAAAATGTTGTTTTTAGGGTATAATCATGTTTTAATTCTGATAGTTTTGAGTTTTATTTCTGCTTTGATGTTTCTTCCGAAAAATTGTTCCAATCTCAATCCCAATTTTCTCAAATTTAATAAGTAGTAGATACACCCTGAAAAATTATTATTTTCCCCAAAATTATCTTTCCCTATAAATTGAATTTTATATTATTGGTGATTTTTGGAAAATTATTTTCATGAAATATTTATTTTTGTTTTTAATTTCATTCATTTTCTATAGTGAAATAATATAAAAAATATAAAATATTTAAACCGATCCTGTTAAATATTTAAAACTACTAGTTTTTGTATATCAAAATATGTTAGACATTATAAATTAAAATATCAAATTCGCAAAACTCGAAAAATCTATTTTTTTGTATAATATTGCTCACGTGACTTCAGGATTAGAGATTTCAGATTTAGAGACTTCAGGATTTTGATTTTCAGGTTTAGGGACTCCAGATTTTTGACGTTCGTATTTACGGACTTCAGATTTACGAATCTCAGGTTTATAGACTTCAGGTTCACGAAATTCAGGTTTATGGACTTCGGGTTTACAGAATTCAAGGTTACGGACTACAGGTGTACGCATAGTATTATTTAATTCTAAAACAATAATTGGGTTTTTTGATTCCGGCTCCTTGTGTTTTGCCGTTTTATTTTTCAGTTCATTTAAATGTAACTTCGGCGATGAAATAATAGAGTTTAATCGTAGGTCACGTATTGATTGATTATCAGAACGTCGATATCTTGCTACTTTCTTGCTAAAAACAAACATTTTATTTTATATTAAATACTAAATAGATAATATTAAACACAATGATATAACATAAACGATGAAATTCCGTCACTTTCTAGTCCTGCAACTCATATACATTATACATACATACCCGACTCCTTGTATTTATTTTTTACATGTTTTTCTGACAGCTAGACATTTAACTAATTTGACTACGCATCCCCTGCCCATTAAAACACGCCAACAAAATTTAATAATCAAAAAACAGTATTATGGAAGAAAATCTTCCGTATAACCATTCGATTCATTTTTATTCCGGTTTTTATCATTAAATTTCAACACAAATATATAAAATAAATTATATTAAACCATCTTTATCATAGTGACTATATATTTGGTCAAAGCAATCAGTCACCGTTTAAAACGAGACTAATTTGCGCTGTCATAATAATATATATTATATGAGTGTGTGATGACGATAATAATTTTGTATAGTACAATTTATTTAAATGCATATAATTAGATATTTTATAAACATTGATTTAAATGATTGATTAAAATGTCTTGTTTTATACATTCTAAATAAAATTTACTACAAAAATAAAAATTGTCAATAATCACCAGTTAGCTGTGCCTATACAGTTTGTCTTATAATATATCTGCGCATTTTAAACAAAAAATATGATAACAATAGTTATTAATTACCACAGATATCATGGCATAAACCAGTCATATTTTCTTCTATAATACCCCATTTTGCTTATGGCACGTTTATTGATAGCTTTTCACTCGAAGTCCATTTAGTTAATATACACGTATCTATACGTATATTTATATGTATTTATTAAGTAGAAATTTTAGTTCAACAATGGTTCAAAGCCTATATAAATCTCCGGTGCAACATTTTGTAAATTTTGAATACTGATTTTCAACATTGGTAAACCGAGTTCATAGGTCGGGATGTAAACAGTTTTAACATTTTATTATTTTTATTATATATTATATATATTATTTATTATTTATATAATAAATAATAATGAAAATTTCGGTTCCACGAAAGTCTAAATTTAGAAAAATAACGGAGAAAAAATAAACGAAAAGATTTCTGAACAGATGGATTTGAACTTGTATACCAGCTATACTAATCTAACACCTATAGCAACGAAATCTTACTCCAAAACCATAACCAAATTATAGTGTTTTTTTTTTAAATTTTTAACTACTATAGAGTCTATCAATTATAAAACACTTGAATATATAAAAATTATAAAATATGTGTTCTATATTCTACAACATTATAAAACGAATCAATGATATTTACATGATATTTTAATTAAGATGTTTTATTAATTCATATTAATATTATTATATTATATACTCGAAGTCACAATATTATACACGTTTATACGGACGGTTAATTTTTAGCACGCGCTATAGATGACAAGTTAGTTGTTGAAATACGTATACGCAAAATAAAAGTGTATTATATTGTCACTCCGGTTATATAATATGATAATATTATAAATAATCATAAGTATTCATATAAAAACATATTAAAATGTTATTATTATTATTATTATTATTTAATATTGCAACATTGTTATTAATTATTATATTGAAATATTTCAAAAAATGATAATAAATATTTTTTATAATACCTACTATTTTATTTTTATTTTTTTTAATGAATAATATATACTACCTATCTATTTATATATTGTCTATTTAAGTATTACTTGTAGGTAATAATGGTATCTGGTATATTATGCAATACCCACCTATATATTATACACATTATTGTTATACGAAATGCTATACTCGAAAATGGATCATTCACATACACCTATGATATGTAATTTTAGAAAAAATTTTAAAAATCGTCAAAGAATAAAAGAACTAAACTGCATTTCCTCCTCTTTTGACTAAAAAAATTGGGATTTTATCGATTTTTCTACTTTTTATAATTATATTAGATTACACATAAAATACACCCATGACCTATGTCCTATAGATGAGTTTTGAATGCCATCCGTAAAAATTATTTCGGTAAAATGAATCGACTGATGAAAATGAAATCTATGAATGTTCTATGCTCAATTCGGTATACCACCGGAAACTAAATATTTCAAAATCGGCGTATGCACATAATGATGGGTTCTATTGGTCACGGGAACCGACCCATCATCAATTAAATGCTAATCGGATACAGTGTTGAGTAAATTACTTTTAAAATATAATTATGTTACATTAAATAAAAGTAATCCAATTACTTTCGAGTTACTTCAAATTATTTTTATCAAGTTACTTTACTTAATTACCTAAAGAGTAAATACGTTACATCATAGTTACTTTTATTTTCATAAAATATTATTATTGAATAATAATTATCACATTTGGAGCCTCTAAATCATAGACATATATATAATTATATAAATAATTACATATCTAAATGAGTTGAATAATAGAGAACTGAACCGTTGACATATATATTATTATTATTATTATTATTATTATAATTCGTATTCAAGAATATCAAGTACTCTTATCAATTATCAATATTAATAATTATCGAATAAGATAAACAGATAAACAGAATTTAATTTTTCCTATAATATTAATCAATTTATAGAAAATTCTTTTCATTCAATTGGTATTCATAAACAATTCTAGGTTTTATTTAAGTAATTTCCGTGATTTTGTACCACATACTATATTGTAGTAACGATAAGTATCTATCGCCTTGCTATTTATTTTCGTACTAGGATTTCAATATAAAAATAAGCGATTTTATTTGCGCAAGTGAAATTAAAACATAATATATATTTTACGAACACAATAATAATAATAATGTATAATATAAATACTTGATATTATTAGATAAGATATCAGTTATATAATCTAAAAAAATCACTTATTATTCAGATTTGATAATACATTTTATGTCTTCATTATTTTCCTTGTTTTCAATAATTTATATTTTATAATAATATTGTGAACAATTTGTAACGTTAAAAATATCGTATTACCTTGTAAAAATTACTTTTAAATAGTAATTGAATTACATTTTTGTTACTTGAAATAATAAATAACGCAAGTATAACTGCGTTACTCAAAAAAGTAATTGTGTTACAGTAAATTGTAACTTAGGTTAAGTTACTACCCGACACTGCATATACTTGAATATTATAAATTAGACTGATTCGTATTTTTCGTATTATGATACATATTCTTTGTGATATTTAAAATATATTGGTCTGTCAATACTACTAAATATTATATTATTTAGTATGTTTTAGAAACGAAAATCTGAATTAATCGTTGAGTATTAAATATTAAATAGACACAAAAATCCAATTTAAAAAAATTCAAAATTCCAAAATTTGAAAATTTACAAAAACCTATAATGTGGTGAACCTTTAAATTGTTTACAATTAATTTGAATAACTGTTATCTACTGCTCACGTGTCTTTGAGTATCCGCTCACATGATAATTCTAAATACGGTTTATTATCTTCACAAAGTTCAAAAGTCGGTATAACATCTTCGAAATTATCCGTTTTTCTCGGCATTGAACGTTTCGCTGACGACTTTCTGGGGCTTTTATTTGAATGTCTTTCTAAGTTAATGACCTTTTGAAATTTCTCCGTTGACGCTGACATCCCTTTATCTGAACATTGTACACAACATTGACGTTGCTCTTTTTCCTTGCCTTTGTAGTATTTTCCGCGGTTTGCCGATATTTTATTCGAATTACAACAACAAAAACACGGACACCAAAAATGAAAATATCTTGTAATTGGACTAATATCCGAAGGATATCGGCGTTTTTGACATTTAATGACACGCGACCGAAGTGCTTTGTATTTTTTTTGCTCATTTTCCGAACAAGAATCATTAATTTTAATCGTTTTGATTTCAGTAGAATTCTCATTTACGACCTGTTGAAAAGATAACTGATGAAAAAATTAAAATTTTCCTACTACCTATACTCGTATATTATTATTTAAAAGACGTTATACTCGAATAACTGAAAAATCAGGTCTTGTATTTAAAATACATTGTGAGCCGTTGGTTGATTTTTCGAGATGTTCAATTTGAAGAGAATTTTAATTAAGATACTTATACAGAGCTGTATTTCAGACCATATTTGTAGGTAAGGGACTCTGAAAATTCGTATTTCGATATCATGGAAAATTCAAGATATTGATTTTAACTCCCAAATATAATTACTTTGAGAAAGAGTATAATGTAAGGATAGTTGTGGTTATTTTTAACTCTATAATGATTTTGTTTTTAATCACTAAATATGTAATTATATTTACAACGATTACAAATGAAGTTCATTGCAAAATTAACATAAAAACTGAAAATAACCCAGATTACGTAATTTTGGTGTGAAATGCATGTATAAATTAAGATGAATCATAATTTTTCGAGTAATTGGGCCAAACTGGATCTAAAGGTGACTGATAATATGCTTAAATATGTTGGAATTATGTGCTCGTATCATTTTTTTAAAAAACCTGTTCTAATCGGAACCCAAATTAAAACCTTTATTATATTGACAAAACGTTAAGGTTCTGACTTTTGATTTGAATATTCAAAATTGACTTACTATTTTATACCCGATCCATCTAGAAATTGTTTATCCTATTATTAATATAGGTAGATACTCCGCTCAGTATATCCTTGGTTTATCAAAATTATCCCTTGAACTTGAACATGATTTTTATTATACGTTCAAATAAAAATTATTTAAAAGTAATCAAAATTAGTCAAATATATTATAAAAATGTACTAATAAAAAATGTATTTATTTACACTGAAAAATACCTATTTAGATATAATAGTTATTAGATGAAACTTCAATTAATACTTTATAAATACGTATTTAAAAATTAACATACATAACTTATAAGTATATTTGATACAGCGTCCTTTTAAACGTAGATATATATACTATAATCTGTAAAAAATACCCTTTTCTGATATTCAACTGGCCTGCAATTTTCAGTATCCTTTTCTTTGTATTTAATTTTTGATCGCCCTTTTTTAAATTTAAATAACTTATCACAATTTTTTTCAATCCAATTTTTTTTACAACTAACCGCGTCATACTCAACAAAGCTCATTTCCGAATGACGTCCAGTTATAAATATATACGAATTAGTCTGTATTACATATTTATTTTCATTAAATAACTGTTAAAAAATTTCATTTCATTTCATATTTACTCCTAAAGCGGTATTAATATTGTTTTAAGGAAAACAATGTCGACTTTTGTCGTCATGGTTTTATTTTTTTTAATACAATTAAGCAAATTAACAGCTAGAACAAAATGAGATTTACAGTGCCCAATCTGAATAATATACTCATACTTTTAGCTATATTTTTATCCTAACGAATATATATATTTTATACTTTGATTTTCAACATAAAAAAACAACAATACAAAAAGTATATAATACTCATATATAAAAATAAGTCAGTACCTTATCAATAATTGATATAACTATTATATATATATATATGTAATCATATTTTCAGAATCATAAATTTTTAATTGGTAATTATAATTCCTATAAATATAATTGATAACGACGTAATTTTAATAGCTCAAAACAAAAAAATTACATTTTGATAATAAATAAATATTATCATCGATATTAAGATAAAATAATATTTTTATTTATAATTAAATTGATATTGAAAATTTAAAAATGCTCGTTTTTATTCATATTAGGTATTTCAGTTAATTCATGAGTAAATTAAATACAGTAAGTTATCTACTTCTTTAAAATCATTATATTGTATTCTAATGAGACCCGTTCTTGAGTATTGGTCCATTTTATGGGATCCGTTGACTTCTCGTGATTGAGCTAGTACAAAGTAAATTCTCGAGTTTTGCCGCTTGTCTCCTCAATATTTATTGCTCTTCATATGACTACACGTTTATTAGTCGAATCGCCGGCAAATAGCTAATAACTAATAGCTAATAAAAACCCTGGTACCTTTCTCTGCCACAAACTACCTTGTTAATTCTACAGTTACTCATATAGGTAAATGAGGACCCAAGCTTTAACTTCTGAAAACTTTATTAAACTGTAAATATGTTTATTTCTCAATTTTAAGAGTTAAGAGTTTAAGCGTTTTGGAGTTATCCTACTAATAAAGATTTTTTTGATAACTGAATTATGAAGTACCTACCTATAGCTTATATTGATAAAAAAGCCGGTCAGTAGGTTGTGGAAGCACTTCGCTCGTCGGGTGTCAGTATTGGTGGACGCACTTCGCTACTGGGTAGGATACTTTTGGTGGATGTATTGAATTTGAAAGCAATGATAAATCATTGCATTCAAT
>JAIPRL010004326.1:0-39207 GCA_025469235.1 Pemphigus obesinymphae
AATGAGTGTAGCTGAGATGAGAATGTTAAGGTGGATGAGTGGAGTTACTAGAGAGGATAAAATAAGGAATGAGTATATCAGAGGTAGTATAGGGGTAGCTTCGATAGTAGACAAAATGAGAGAGAATCGATTAAGATGGCTCGGGCATGTAGTAAGGAGGAAAGAGACTGAGGCAGTAAGATTAGTAAGGGAAATGCATGTTGTTGGTAAAAGGGGGAGGGGAAGACCGAAAAAGAGATGGTGGAAGATGGGAGTAAGTGTAGAAGATGCGGGAGAGAGTTAAGTGGAAGTGCAGGATCAGGGTGGCCGACCCCAAATAGTTGGGAGAGAAGGCGAAGGAGAAGAAGAAGATAGGCCGTACCAACTTGCCTATTATATACTATATTTTTATGTTAATAAATATAAACCAATCAAGACTGCAAAAAATCAAATAAATTGAAAAATTGTACTAAAATCATTTAAATTAATCAAAAGTTTTGTTTTACTATGCATATTATCCTCTATCCAATGAAAAATCACAGATCAAATTCAATGTTTCCATCTAAATTATTTATGATATAATTTCTTATGTATTCAAAATTATATTAATTTTAATAATTATGTCATTAAAAGACACTCAAAGCGTTTTCTTCATAAAAACCCGTTTACATAAAAAATGTATCTATCAAATGTTGAATAAATTTTGGAGGGGGTCCTTAATTTGTGGTTATACCTACGTATGATATAAAATGTAGATACCTACCAGCTAATAAAATATAAAATTATAATGTCTATACTACAGTTACTCTATGGCATAGAACATAATATTATGTTTTTGGATATCTATTAATATTATAAACGATCGTTGACAATCTAAACGTTGAATATATTTCAGAAATTCTATGGATTTATTCATTAATATAATTTATTAAATAATAATACAATTTTTTTACTCATTCATAAATTATTTGATCATTACTTTTGGTTAAAAATTGTGAGTATCTAGTATCCATATATAATACCTATCAATTATTATAAATAAAAATCAACATAAAATAATTAACTTTTAACTATACATATTACATACATACTACAACAACCATTTTGTTATTTTCAATGCCAACCAAAAATATAATTCATTTTTCCGGGTATAATGGAAACTATAGGTATGTGAACAAAAAATAACTTATCCTGTTTCGATGCGATGTGGAAAACCAAAGTAAGTATTTATGTACAAAAAAATCATGTCTGTACATACTAATTTTTAAATTTCAATATAGGTATCTACTTATTAAAACAAGTAACTAGTGGTGTATTTTCGTTATTATTTAAAGGTAAATGTGAGATAATACAGTAGAATAATATTAATATAGGCAGCTATAAAATATTTAACGTTCTGAACCACTTAAATACATTATTATGATATTCAGTTTTTTTATTGTTGTCCCGTTTTTTAATTTTCAAAATATTGTCACTCTATTATAGAGTGATTTTGTGAGTACCTATTTATCTAAAATTGTTCTATATAACATTTTGTAATTATAAGTATATGTTTTTTTGGTATTTGAAGGGGGCGAGTGCCCACTTCGCCCTTCTCTTGGATCCGCGCCTGTTATCCTCCTATAATTCAGTTATGCAAATTGATATTCCACAACTTCCTCCTAAACAAGTATATACTTCTATTACATAATCAACTACACCAACTATTGCTCTAAGAACAAAAAATAAGAGAGTGCCTTCTGCTTCTAGACTTGATAATCATAAAATAATAAAATGGAAAAAAGGTAATTTAGTAACATCAAATATAAAATCGTAGAACATTGTTATTAGACGAGCAATTATGTGCTACCAAAGCCAGGAGCTACATACATTACTTTTTGGTAGAAAATCTAGAAGTGAAACCAGGAGTTACGAGAGAACTCTGGTCAACATTAGAGTTAGAACTGAGCTAGGTAAATGTGGTTACAATTTATATAGATAGGGTTTGTCAGAGTCACCGAACTGTGAATGTGGAGAGCAACAGACAGTCCGCCACATTGTAGACACATATCCTAGAACCAAATTTAATTAATTTTTCAAAATTCAAACTCCATAAAGAGGAATCAGAAGCGATCACTTGAATGAAAAATTTAGAATTGAATTTTTAATCTAAGATTTAGTGAACTTTTCTCCATTATAATCAATACTTAAAATTAGTTGCTCTTTGTCTAGTATTAATTATTCATTCATTAATAATTTATTTATCTATGTAATAGTTGTGTGATTAATTAATCTTATTTTTGTTCTAAATGTTTAAATTTATTAGTATTTAAACTAACTGAAACTATGTTATATGTAATAATAATAATAATAATAATAAATAAAGTATTAACAATACAATTTATTTTATGCCTAGGTACCTAAATTAATAATAATATGTAATAAAATTTTAATATTTTGCAATTCTCAAGTCCCTATTGCGAGCATACCTATGTAATAACCTCTATGGTACGGAAAGATTACCAACCACAAGCAAAGACCTTACAGTTGAAGCACTGATTACGAATGAAAGGATGAATTTTAAATATGTAAAAATAAATAATAACTATAGTTTTAAGGGGAATTATTATGTTTTATTAAATTTCTTTGTGTTATTTGAGTTAAAAACACCAATAGAAATAAATGATTGATGATAGCATATATCACTCTGTGATATAGTGGTATCACAAATAATAAGATATATTATAGGATGGGAAAAGAATTAAGTTAAGTATCTAACTATATATATAGTGTAAATAATATGTAGGTATATTACCAAAATGTTACATAGTTGCGTGACACATTTAAATGTCTATTTGGACCTTGCTGCTGCTGAACGATCTTTAGGGGCACGGCACGATTATAGCCTACAGATATACTATAGAAGAAAAACACTAATACAAAAAAACCAGCATAACAAAGAGTTGCTCGGTAGGTGGTGGTGAAACTAGAGAAAAATAGTGACTCGACAACAAAGAGTCATCATGTTGAACTTTAGAGACTGTGGTGAACGGAGTAATTTGGCTGGCACATAACTAGTTTACATGCAATGAGTATCAAGGGCATGTAATCTAGGTTTGTGGAGACGCGCATCGGCAACAGTTTTGTCCAGGCGTGTCACACCAAAATATTAGTATTTATAACTATGAAAATAAAAACGAGTATACCTTATTGGGTTTTATTGTTAAAAATATACAAAACTTATAATTGTATAATCAGTATTTAAAATAAAATAAATTAAGTTTTAATTCAATTATTTCTTAAATACATAATTAAATATTATATTATATTATTCAAATTTAATTCCTTGAGCCAAAGTTAATCCAAATCCATGATTAATTGTAATAGTTGATCTCCTCATATACTGCTTCCAAGAATCTGATCCAGACTCTCGTCCTCCACCAGTGTGCTTTTCACCACCAAATGCACCACCTATCTCTGCTCCATTTGTTGGAATATTAACATTAACAATACCACAATCTGATCCTTTGTGTCCAGTCCACTAAAAATAAAATATTGCAGTTTATTAAAAACCAAGTGAGCTAATAGATTGTAAAATAAAATGTTAGGAATGATGTCAGCAGTGCTGGATCTATCAGTTTTTCAATCCCGGGCAAAATATGAAATTTGCGTCCCTTTAGAAAAAAAAAAAGTTCATGCACTTTTTCTGTACCTAATTGGACAAAAAATCTAAAGCTTACCGACGATTTACTTCCCCAAAAAAATTATAAGCACAAAATAAATAAATAAAAATTTGCCAATTAAACCACACAAACCTTAAAAATTTACCGATTATTATCCGACTGGATTTAATTTTGCTGAATTATTTGAGTCTCGAAATTTTTATCTTAAAAATGTTCATTTAAAAGTACGAAATGGTCATAGGCTTGTTGTACGGCATGATATATAATAGACTTTATGATAAGATTAATATTTTCAATTTTTAACAAAATATATTATATAAGACAATACCTACTTTAAAATCAACAAATTTCAAATAGTGAGAACTCCAAAGAATTATTTTCGAAGTTATTACAATTTAAAATTTGAATTCTAATTTTTTTATTTTACAAAATAATCTAACAGTAGGTAATAACTAATAAAAATGATGTACTTAACTGAAATATACCTATAATATTAACATAACACAATTGATAAAAATCACACAAATCATGCTCCAATCCCTTTAAGAGCTATACATCCATTTTGAGGTACTAAAATACGTTCACGCACTATAACTACAACTTCTTTCTTAGTAATAGGAGAGTCAACAATTATACAAAGTATGAAAGATGAGAATATTTACTATGCCATAGCGTGGAGTTTTTTTAGTTAATTTTTTTAAACCTTAAAATTTCACGATTTTCAATTATGGATTTTAGGCTTTAAAAAAAAATTCACGCTACGGCATAGTAAATATTCTCATCTTTCATATTTTGTATACATTTTGACTCTGCGTCAATACAGAGAAAAGTTGTAGTTATAAGTTGTAGTTGTTTCTTAACGAATATCGTGATAACACGCAACAATACAAATTGGTACTGACACATAACTATTTTTAAATTGTTTGATTTCTATTTTTCTTAAAATTTCATAAAAACTGCCTATACAAAACCTCTTAATGAACTATAAATATATACGTGTGTATACCTCAATGCATATTATTTAATAAACAGTGTTCGAATTGGAAAAATAGCTTATAGGGTATCTAGGTAGATAAGTAGGTAGGAATTCTATGGGCTTGCAAAGAATGACCATTTCGTCAAACTATTATAAATTCAAAATAAAATGGTCAAAAAATAATAAAAACAGTAGATATAAGATGTGTCAGAAAGAATACATTCATTTTAATAGTGGGCACGAAAAATTAGCACTACACAACCCATTGTTCATATCTATATAGTGACCAAACTGCCGATTGGTGTTGAACGGTTAATGCTCATTTTTCATGCTCGCAATTATAGGTAAAGGTACTATCTGTACAAGTGTCAAGTATCTATTATACTCAGATATTATATATATAGAATAGATAGATACATATATTTATTATTAAAATATTAAGTATTACCATATCATCGGTTCAAATTTATAACAAAAATATTTTTACATTTTGCGCCCCAAAATAATGGCACCCGGGGCAAGTACCCCGTTTCAACCCCTCCCCCCTAGATGTCGGTGTAGTAGTATAATTTAATGTTATACAGTGTGATGACATGGCATATTTATATCGAAACTATACGATCGGTATAGTATTATATTCTAACTTTCAAATTTTCAGTATTTTTTCTTTAAACTTAAAAATCATTGAAAAAATTAAAAATTAATTTCTTTAAAATACCAAGCACAATAAATTGCCTATTCAAATTATGGTTACCCAAAAAAAGGTATACAGTGCACAACAAATTAAATCAAAGTAAAAATTTTATATAAATTACAAGTTTTTTTTAATTTTTACGACATCAATATACATAGTATGATAGTAAGTATTTGGTGTACCTACAACATTTCAAGTACCTATCTCGCATTTTAATTTTCCAAATTATAATAACTTTGGTCTTTATTGGTGTTTTCCTTTACATTTAAGAAAAATTTTAAAGAATCGAAAAATGACCTTTTTAAAATATCAATTATACTGTATTCAAAATGAGATCAGTAATCGGCAGCCAACTTGTGCGCAGGGGCGTGGCTTCGTTCCATGCTTTCGTCTCGCACCCCAACATTTACAGGAGCTTTGTATCATTATAGTATTGACAACTAAAGTAAACACATAATTTAAAATGAATTGTGCCTACTCGGTGACTAGCATATTAATTCATACGTCGCAGTCGATCGACTCAATGGGGGAACCAATTGATGTCATATGACCAAAGCTGACGAAAAAAAAAATCGCCACCGATTACTGATCTCATTTTCAATAGAGTATAAAATGAATCATAAAACTATCAGAAAGATTTGTACTCAAAAAATCCCACTAAACTCTTCCTGCCCTTAAAATATATAAATGCATACAAATATTTACCCATATATAAATATTTTATAAGCCACCTATAGTCGGTAACCATGACTAGTTTATTTGTTATTTTCTAATTTATAACAATTTTTCATGTTATGGCACAATACAACATGTTTGTCATATGTTTGAATGGTATTAATTTATTATAATTTATATTGGTTAGATATACTTTAAAAACAGTTCCAACATCATTAGTGAAAATACTAGACGATAATCCTTGATCTACACTATTGTTCCATGCAATTGCATCCTCCAAAGTATCATACTTTAATACATAGACAATAGGAGCAAACGTTTCACGGCGTACTACAGGTGAATCATACTTTAAACCAGATATAATAGTAGGTTCCACAAAATAACCAGGTTTATCTAAAACCTGTAATATATGATAACTAATTTATTAAAATAATGTCATGTCATGTTAATGAATAGTATAAAATATTACTTTTCCCCCAAATTCAACATGTCCTCCAGCTTCAATAGCATCTGATATTGTTTGTTTAAAATTTTCCACAGCAGCTAATGAATGCATAGGACCATAAAGAGTATTTTCATCAAGTGGATCTCCTAATCTTTTTAGAACATTAGAATATGACTTAACTAAGTTTACCAAAACGTTATTATAAATTGATTTATGCAAAATTAATCGTCTAGTAGTGGTACATCTTTGACCAGCTGTACCACAGCATGCAAATACCACTGATTGTGAAACCATTTCAAGATTTGCATCAGGTGTAACTATAATAGCATTATTACCGCCCAATTCCAATAATACACGACCAAAACGATTTTGTACATCCACACCAACCTGAATATATTTTGAATAATTAATGAATACACAAAGTAGAAGATTATAATTTTTTTTTTTATAAACAAACTTTTTGGCCAACTGAACTACTTCCAGTAAAAGAGACTAAATTCACTCGTTTGTCATTAACCATTGATTTTCCAATATCAATATCACCAGTACATAATGACAAAACAGCTCCAGGAATATTATTTTTTTCTAAAACCGATGTTATTATTTTTGTAGTGGCAACTGAAGTAAGAGAAGTTGTAGGTGCTCCTTTCCAAATTACTGCATTACCACATACCTATTATTTAGAATTTGATACTTCAAATTAAATTAACTTAAAAAAACTATCTATAAATTTAAAAATCACCATAGATAAAGCACTATTCCAACCATAAACTGCAACAGGAAAGTTAAATGCACTAATAATCCCTACTAGCCCCAAAGGATTCCATTGTTCGAGCATAATATGATTTGGTCTTTCAGATGGAAATATTGAACCATTAAACATTCTGGATAAACCAACTGCATAATCACAAATATCAATGTACTCTTGTATTTCACCTATACCTTCACCCAAAATTTTACCTAAAACAGTTCAGTAATTAAATTTTCTTCTAAAAAAAATCAGTTTTATAATTTTACCCATTTCCAATGATACCAACTTTCCAAGTGGTTCTAATTTATCTCTTAGTGCATTGCCAATTTGCCTAACAATTTCTCCACGTTTTGGTGCAGGTATATCAGACCAATAATTCCATGCATCAAGAGCATTAGACACACATCTATCATAATCTTCTTTGTTACCATTACGAACTGAAGCTATTGGTAGACCATTTGCTGGACAATATGATGTAGTAATCTATAACATAATTTATGAACTCGTAAATAAACTTTAAGTATTTGTGAAATACTAACACTTCCGTTTGCGTCCCATTTTCCATCATACACGCCTGGATTTTCTTCATTTAAACTAAGGTCTTTTAAAAATGAATATTTATTTTCATTAATTAAAAAATTACTACATTTTCTAAAACTGAAATTTATATACTCAAGGCCCTTTAAATGCTTTAATGATCTAGTGTTTAAATAAAACATAGTTATTCAAACTTTTATAGCTATATAATTTTATAATATTTGATCTTGGACTACATTAATTATTAACAGTCCACAGATGGTTTTGTTGAATAACTACTTATTAACTCGTAATACTGATAATTGCTTATCTTATCAAAAATAATGAGTAAAAAATAAATCCTTTTAACCTTTGTCATTTGAACACTGTTTATTAGAAACATAATTAATTGGTATTTTTACAATATGGAATAATGTATTTAAAAATAAAAATAATAATTTATTTAATACACAAAAAACACTATAATATTTTATTGTTTATTATTTACGTTGACAAAATTTGCAGTATTTGAAAAATATCTAGCAGAAGTTATACCAGAAATTTTACTTTCAGCTGCTTGTGGATTCACTATTTCCAATCCCTAAAAAATACACAAATAATATATTTTATAATGTATTCTAATTCTAATTATAATAATATAGTTAACATTATTATATTAATATTTTTTTGTATTATAATATTATTCAAGATGAATTAATGAGCATGTACAATATGATTATAAAATTTAATTAAAATACTAAAGTGTAGGTAGATTGTAAAATTTTGACATTATTAATGACCAACTAGCTCCATTGTTTTTTGATGAACCAATGCTCTAGACATGGTGTTGTGTATCATAAAAGTGCCTCACCAAAATAAAATAAAAATAAAATTCGAGTGGTATGTCATTTTAAATCTGGTACTCACACCATGATGTTTATATAATTTCAATATAAATATATTAATATTTAAATATATATATATATATATTTTAAAATAAAATAAACCAGGGAAGCACTTCGCACATCGGAAGGTGAAGGAAGTTGATCCATTCTCCCTTCAATCCTCGAACAGGATGATATATTATTATTATTTAAGATTTGAAAGTAATGATAAATTATTGGATTCGATAAATAAGATTCTTATCAGTATAATAATTAATATAAAACCCACTTGGAAAAAAACTTGTATGTATGTATGTATGTATGTATGTATGTATGTATGTATGTATGTATGTATGTATGTATGTATGTATGTATGTATGTATGTATGTATGCATGCATGCATGCATGTATACAACCGGTGGAAAGTTTCCGCACAGGAATATATAATGTACCTAAGTAGTATGATATGTTAATATATATAATGAGTACTTGTGACTATTTATAATATTATTATATTATAATAGTATTTAAACAACTAAGTTGTCATCTTCAGAGATAGTTAGTTTTTGGTACGCGTTGAAGGTGACAACTTAGTTGTTAAAATAGGTATACACAAAATATAAGAGTATAATATTGTGACTTCGAGTATATAATATAATAATATTAGTATGTTATGGTTCGTTCTGAGACAAGCGCCTTACCTCTAAACAGCCACACTAAATAAGGTAAATAATCACCCTACATACCCTAATCCTCCCCTCACACTCATCTAACCCAACCACCAACCACTCTTCCCATATATCTAACCTAACGAAACTTAACCAACCCCCCTTCTACCCAACTGTTTAACCTAACTCCCTAAAGAGGATAAACATGGGAACCAAACTTATTCAAATATGGTGATAGGGCATAGGGAAAGGGTGCACAGATTTACCGGCTCGTCCCATTTTGGATGGGCCGGGTCCATGGTATACAATAGAAAATGTGGAGGTGTTTAAATTAAGTGTTTAAGTGTTAGGTGTAGAGGGTAGGTAGATGTTAAGGCGGATGGGACTGGCTCTGTGGGGAGTGATAGGTGGAAAAGAAGATTAGATTTGGTTAGATGGATGGGGAGGAGGAAGCACAAGGATGTTACAATAGATTAGACATGTATAACTTATGGGAGGAATGAGGGATGTAAAGTTAAGTTAGGTTAGACAGGTGGGAGGTTTGTTTATGTTAAGACAGGTGTGGGAAGGTTAAATTAAGTTAGGTTATATGGTTGGGAGAGGAGGGTCAAGGTTAGATTAGGATTGTACCCTATAAAAGGCGATGATTTGAATGTGTGGCCCTTGTCCCAGAACGAACCGAAATATACCTAACCTACTATACTTACACTGTATATCCCTGTCCGAAAACTTTCCGACAGTAATGTATGTATGTATATATTTATACACTGGTCCACTGTATAATTATGTAAATACTATAAATATGTATACAGTGTATATAAGTCATACATTGTATAAAAAAGTTTTTCTTCTACTGGAAAAATTGAAAAATGCTATGTATGGAGTACCATCTAGAACCGATTCGCTATTAATATCATGCCAATGCTAAAACTTCTTCCCAAATCCTGGTTGAAAAATAGCTCATGGAAAAACAAATAAACATTATTGTTAAATCAATAGCTTCACTCAAAATCTAAAATATTAAGTTGGACAGTAAATCAAGTATTCAAAGAACTTATCTTTGTATACAATGGGTATTTCATTGCAAAACTATTTTAATGAGTGGGCATTAGAAGTTCCTAAATATAAGTGCTTTGTTGCCCATTATTTGATATCTTGAAAATTTTGAACTTATTGTATTTAATCTAAAGTAATTGCTATTAACTAGTGATGGGCATTATCGAACTGTTCGATAGGTAAGTTACTATCAAACTAATCAATAGGATTTGTGACCTATTATAATATAAATTATGTTTAACAATATAACAATAAAAACAACCAAAATCTAAGAAATAAAAGGAGAGGACTAAAATATTTACTTTCTAAAAAATTTTTCTTACTTGAAGAGGAGTGAAGGCTACACTAGATGCTGTACCAGATACTTGTTTTTTTACTGAAGTAGCGCCACCCCATGCTTGTTGTTTTTGTAAATTTTTTTGAAGAGTTTTCGATATTCGTACTTTAGTTTTTTCATCAACTTGAGCATGACGAATTCTACCAGTTCCTGACTTTCCAATAGTACCACGAGTATATCCCAAGTCTTCTTGATATGCATCATCTTCAATCTAAATATAAATTAATAGAATTACATTTAGTTCAGTCATTTAATATATATATATCTTTTATATTTACATCGGCAAAATTCATTCTATTTGCTTGTTTACGTAGTTCTGTAACAGCATAACGTTCCTTCATTTTACGTACTCTCTTTCCACCTCGCTTCTTTCGACCAGGATCAATTGGTTTAGGTAAAGGTTTAATAAATTTAACTGGAGGTGGTTCCTGCAAAATATATTTAAAAATATTATTTATACATTTAGAATTCAAAACAAACCAAAAATAATAAATTTTAATAACTGTTAATTTATCTAATTTTTTTTCTATATCTTCTTTTAATGTCATTCCTATATGACCATCAACACTTTCGTGTGCAGCATCAACTCTTGCAGCTAATGTACTTTTAGTGGCAACAAGCCTGGCTGCTTTTCTGCGTAAATCCTAAAATAAAATGTCTCCGATTACTATTTGCGAGTAGAAAAATATCTAATAACTAGGTATTTCTTACTGGTGGATTGTTTTGTACTAAAGAACAATGAAAAATAAAACCAGTATGAGGCATTGCATTAGCTTGTGAAAAACCAGATAAAAGTTTTTTTTGGGAACCCAATAATAAAACATTACATGCTGGCATTTTTGATAAATTTGTCAATCCCCCTGCAACTCCTAAATGGAAAAAATGTAAATTTATTAGAAAAACAACGTTGTTTTGGGGAAAATAGGAAGGACAGGGGTTGAAACTGACATAGCCAAAAAAAAAAAAAAAAAAAAATAGAAAAAAGTAATAACTAAATCAAAATTCGAAACCGAAAAAAATTAAATTAGTAGGTTTGAAACCAAAACCCAAATTAAATTTAAATACCAGTTTTAAAACCAAAACCTAAAATCAAAATATTAAAATAGGTTCAACCCCTGAGGAAAACATAAAAAATATACCCATAATTTTTGCAGCTGTTGATGCACCAACAATAATAGAAAGATTAGGAGCTATGTAAGTCATTCTACTTTCTACATATTCATATACTTTCATTTTCAATTTATTTAAATCAATAGCCATATTACAAGCTTCACGGACTTCAAAAAGTTCATTTTCATTCAACAATTGTCTAAAAATATAAAAATGAATTAAATGTATTTCTTAGTATATTATATATTAAAGTATTATCTTAAGTAAGGAAAAACTTGAAAAAAAAAAATTTGTGGAATATTGTAGAATAGAAAAAATTATGAATATAGGTAAAAATAATTTTTCATTAATTCCCTCTGTTCAATTGTTATCACTATTTTAAAATGACGCGAGACATCACAGATTCCATTACCCGCCTACTACAATATATACATTTCCTCAACAGGTCTTCATTCATTTATTTATATATTAATTTAGAAAATATTCAAAATGAAAAGAGTTTTTCATATTACAAAAGTTTAGATATTTTCATAATATGATACCAACATCCTATTGAAATAATAAATATTAAAGATAGAAAACATTAATTTTATTCATAATTTACACATTTTTTCTTTTGTTTATAGGTATATCAATTTATGGATTTTTTTAAATACTGCTACAGACTGTTTTGACCAAATTATTTAAAATTTAAATTAAATTTATAGTGCGCTCTATATCTTAAAAACCATATAGTTTTGAGCCAAATGTTGGTGATATTGATGGATTTGAAATCAATTATTCTACATAATTATGTCCACTGGATATTTAGGGAAGAACCCAAGTAGACGAAAATAAGTGGTGTATTAGTGAAAATTATGCAAAAATATCAAATGATTTTGATTGCATGTGTTGTTCAGAATTGTAATTCAATGTAAATTTCAATTTTAATGTAAAACAATTACTGGATTCAAAATATTGAATATTACTCATCAACAGATGATTATGAAATTTGAATTTTTTAAAAATGTAAAATACTAATAAACTAAAAAATGTATCGTTAAATTAAACAATTTCTTCCCTTAATATTTAATATTTCAATAGGGTGTTGGTATCAGATTGTAGGAAAATATCTAAGCTTTTGTAATATGAAAACAGCTTTTCATTTTAAGTACCTATATAAATAAATTAATTAAGAAGCATCGAGAAAATACGTATATTTAAATAGGAACCCATGATATGTGCACCATTTTTCTAACGGTCATATCTAAAGAACAGAGAACGGATTTTTTAAGGGTAACAAATTTTTAGTTACATCAATTACTAAAGAAATGCCCATGTTCATTTTATATTCTGTTCAATTTTCCTTTATACCTCTTTATATATATATATATATAATTAAATTAAAAATAAATTTTAATTTATATTTATAATTTATTACATTGAAAACAATTTATCAACATCTACAATTATTGAAAACTTGTATTTAATAATTTAAAATTAAAATTAAAAAATGTATGAAAAATAATATATTAATTATTAATATAATATAGGTACTTAACTACTAATATTTTGTTTTTATAATTTAGAATTATACCTAGACACTATAATTAAATATTTGATAAAGGTTAAGGACATATGACATACCAAATAAGAACAATGGAGCCAACAACTAGATTAATAATAATAATTAGGTAGGTATGTATAAAATATTAAAAGCACAGTCAATGGACAGTAGATCCCTATAGTATTAAAGCCATAATACTTGAATACCAAATTAAGAAGTGTATAAAAAATTGCATTTGAATTTAATATTATATATTTATACCTATATAACTAATATGATAATTAATAATTATATATTAGGTAATAGATACCTATAATGTAAAAATATTATCACATAATTATATTAGGTATATAGGTATTGGGTATGCATACTATTATATTTGTGAATTTATAATTATATATTATATTATAATTTTTACCCTTGAGTAGTTGAAGCAGTAACAGAAACAACCATAATAGTAGCTTGAGTTAGAAATGTTGGAAGCACTTCATTGTTTTTTGATTGTTCAAGAGTATTACCAAGTTCTTTGACCGTTTGCACATATTCCAATGGACCAACAACTAAGGATTCCAACTCTGGAAATCGTTTAGAATATTTATCTCGAACAAATTTATGAATGATTACTGAAAAATACACAATAATTAAATCTATTTCCTCAAATAAATTTATCAGCTATTTAAACGTCATACAAATTTCATCATCAATTTCTACAATTAAATTGTTAGCTTCAACAATAAGAAGATATTCAGGATCAGACTCGACAGGTCCTAATATATCTTCAGATTTTTTTTGTCTACTTTGAAATATATCAATCTGTCGCATTATATCCAATAATCGGTCTGAATTTCGTAGTTTAGCAAGATCACGAATTTTAACATTTTTAAAATCTATGAAACAATATAAATAGGTATAATGTTACAATAGTAAATTATAAATAAAAATAGTATTTTATAAAATACCAGTTTGTTTTGGAATCAAAGCATTATATGGTAGTTCATGAGAAGTCTCATCTTGTATGATCATTGGCTCACTCTCGTCGAAACCATCTTCCTCCAAATCAGCAAGTAACTCTTCTGCCAAAGACATTTTTCAATTGTCTTCAGTCTTATAATTTTTAAATCCGTTTACATTATAAACTAAAAAAATATAGAATGAGTACCTATATCAACACATTCGCGCGTTTTATACACAGATATACCTACATACAAAATACCTTGTCAACACAATTATAATGACAGATTGTATCTTTTTTTTAAATTAGCATTAACCACAAAGTACTAAATAATTATAATTATTAATTATATGTGTACACCTAAGTAAACTCATAATTCGATATGTTATGTCCAATTCATTATTTAATACTTATCATAATTATTCAGAACATCAAAACTGTTATTTACTATTTAGTAAAAAAACCATGGAAATTAAAATAATAAAAACAAAATTGTTTTATCCCGGAGGTTAGGTTATTTATTGATTACACGTTCTTTTAATATTTATCATGGAGTAAACGATTTATGAATTTGTTATGTACGTTCCGCTAGCAATTTTTGATAAGAGAATTCAGAATAACAAATTGTTATCTTCATTTTTTTTCAAACTTAAACAGGTTTTATGATTTTGTATTTTTTGACATTTTTTTCTTGAAGTTCTTAATTTTGTCAATAAGTTATCTAAATATACGTTAGTAAAGTTAATAGTTTATAATTAATATATAGGTAGTATATTATTAGTTCCTTCATATTTTCTTAAAAAGTTCCACTAGATATACCTGACGTCTTTTGAGTGTTTTTTAAATTTTATGACGTAGGTATTAAATTATTCAATAGAATATTGCCGTATTAAATTATTTTTAAACAATAAATCCAGTAATACTTACAATTAATTATAAAGTAAGTACCTTATATTTATTATTTATATATAGTTGTATTATGTATAAGCAATTTTAAAATATAAAATTTGTTTAAGTACCTACTTAATTAAATACATTCTAACTAGGTAGGTAATGGCTTTTTTTGTATAAATTATATTATAAAAGGGTTTATTTATAGATCTATCTTGATTATATTTGAAAATTATCGCATTAAAATGCCTAAACTTGATATTTTTTTATAACCATGGAGGTAATATATCATTGTTGACGGGAACCTCCCATGTGAAAAAAGTAAAATACCAATCATGAACAACCTCATTTTGTCAAATATTTCATAGAAGGTTTGTTCCCATCAACGACGATATATTTATTTTCCTTGTTTAAATAATTAATAGACTAAAAATGTTAAATGATTTTTAAAAATAAAATATTTATAAACATATAGGTACCTAGATAACTGTTGTACATACTATTTTTATTGCTAATTATAAAATTAATATTTTCAACTTCACAAAATTAAAAATAATAGGTATATTGATTAACTTTAGTGTGACTAAGATTTTGTCTGTAACCAGACCTGATTTTGGAAGAAAATCACCAATTTATAAGCATGAGTAGAAGATAGGTAGGTACTGCTAAAATTTAAATTTAATGTCACAATTGTCAAAGAATCCTTAATAATATTTTTTTTCCTGGTATTTTATCAAATATATATCAACTAAAATATCAAATCAAATTAATTTCTAGGAATATTGTTATATTCAGGCCAAAATAAGTCAGTATAAAATGGTACAGTTCTGATTAAAATTAAATGCCAGCCTCTCATATTCATAGAATGGAAAATAACTTTTCATATTTATTCAGTTATGAATGATTGTCATGGCATAACTATCTATTTTAATCGAAATTGAAATATAGGTAATAATTTATTAATTATTAATGAATGTAAAATGGGACCTTAATATTTGAAAAAAAAAGTCTGGTCATTATTATGTGGAAATACTTCATTCATCTAGTAAAATACTGATAGTGGATAAACATATTAAATTTGAAAGCAATAATATATAATTTATTTCTATAAAATGATTTTGATCAGAGCTTAGGTGTAATAATTTTTAATAAAATAGCTAACTATGACAATTTAATTTGTTATTTTGTTACTTCCCTTACTTATTTATAAAATATTTATTTATAAAAGTTATAAAAGGTAGTTACTAGTTTAGACGCCTAACCTTATATCCCTATTGTTCCCTGGAAAAATCTAAAAATTATCTGCTTCAATAATCCTATATAAAAATAATTCTTCAAGTAACTCAACACCAATATACCAATACTCCTACTTGACTCTTCTACCCAAAAAAATGTATACAAAGAAAAACTATTTAAAAATCAATAGATTCATCGCTTTGCTCATCAAAATTTAAAAAGTAGAATGTGAATAAATTGATTACCTACACTTTTTAAAGATTCACATTCTAAAAGTAAGGTTTCCAAGATGCAACTATATTGATGCTTTAAAAAGGTAAAAACTTCAAATTTTAATATTCTATATCATGCAGTGAATACTTATTATTTATTTTTTATTTTTTTGTGTGTATTTTAAGTATGAGTTTAATTAATGATAATATGTTATTTTACTCCTACTTGATATAATAAATTTATAAAAACCAAAAAAATTATAAAAGGTAGATAATTTATTTATAAACAAGAAAGTTGATGGATACTTTAAAGTTTTAATAAATAGCCATTTATTATAAAAAATTTAATAATATTTTAGTAATTTCTTCTTCTTTGACCGTAAATCCAACTTCACTATAATGGTCGCGACATTAGATTTCGGTCGTACATAGGATTCTACTTTGAGCCTAATGCCTATTGATTTACAAAATAGATGACTATTATACATTATTACCTATTTTTCAACCATGGTCAAAATTTCTAAATAATTTATATTTTTTTTAAGTCTGGAAATATTTACCTAAATTTTTAGCCAAAACGTATATTTTTGGACTAAATTTATATACGTAGGTATAGGTACCACTAATCTTTTACCTATAAATTCTAGGATACAGTTTGTCTTTTTTAAATGTTTAACAGATTTTTGTATTATTGATAAATTTCTGAATTCAAAATATTCTGGATTTTACCATTTACCTTCTCTTTATGATTCTCCAAACACAACCCCTTTTAAAATTAGTTTTAGATTTTTCATCTTAATTTTCAAGAACCTACATTAAAATCTTAATTTTCCAACCATGGTTAAAATATCTAAACAATTGATCTGTTTTCAAATTCTGTAGGAATACCTATTTAAATTTTCTATCAAAATGTGCATTAGAGTTTTGGACAAAATTACACAATAAAATAATTTTTTATTTAGGTAGGTACCTACCTACTTACTTAAAACAAATATTTTTTCTTTATTAATTGGTTTTGTTTTGGGTTGTGATATTTTATTTTATTTCATATACCTATATGAAATTATTGAAAATTTGCTACCTTTAAATTAAATGTTATAATACGTTTGTAATTAAATTTAATATTAATTACTTTCAGTTTATTTTATAAATTACTGTCATGAGTAATCCTAATCAAAATAAATGGAGAGGAGGTGGTCGTTGGAAAAAGAACAAAAATAATAATAATAATCAACAAAATACTGTTAAAATTAATGAATGTGATACGAATGTGAATATTGAACCTTTTCGAGAATGTCCATTTCCTGGATGGCAACTTTATTTTTCAAGTGAAAAATATGATAAAGATAGCTTAACAGTAAAATATATTTTAGCTACTTTATTATTTTTAAACAAATATGAACAAAATATATCTATTGAACAACTTGTAGAAAATAAATCATATATTTTAAATATTGACTGTTTAAACCAAAATGAAGATTTTGTATCAATCTGGCCAAACTTCTGGAATGATTTAACAAATCGTCCAAATTATACTTTACATTGTTTAGGACTTGCTATTCATCAATATGCATTAGAAGAATTAAATAAAAACAGTCAAGATAACTGTACTATGTTCAAAGACTTGCCAATGATACATCCCAGAATTATAAATTTTGGTCCACTTTTTCATTTGAAATGTTTAAAAGCTGAAATAGATGGAAAACTAATTTTAGTTCATGGAACTGTAATAAAAGCCAGTAGTTTAAAATTTCAATGTTCCTGGTTGGAGTTTTCATGCAATACATGTGGCTCAATTCAAAATGTTAAACAACCTGATGGTATATTCTTAAAACCTAAACAATGTGGCAATAGTGCATGTCGTAGTCGTTCATTTTCTATAAATAGAAATTCACCACTTACTCAAACTATTAACTGTCAAACAATTAGAGTTCAAGAATCACAAAGTGATGATCAAAGGGAGAGTGGTAGAGTACCAAGAACTATTGAATGTGAACTCACAAATGATTTAGTGTATACTTGCATTCCTGGAGATATTGTAACTATTACAGGTATTGTAAAGAAAAAAATATGTAATTCTAATAAGCAAAATACTCAAAATAAAGAATCTAATATTTTCTTACAATATATTGAAGTGATATCCATACAAAATAGTAAAAATCAGTCTAAAGGAAAGATTACAAGTACTGCATTTCAATTTACAATGAGAGATTATTACTGCATTCAAAAACTTCATTCAAAACCTCATCTGTTTGAAGTTATGGTGAATTCTTTATGTCCGGGCATTTATGGTCATGAGATGGTAAAAGCTGGTATGTTACTTTCACTATTTGGAGGAAGTAATTGTTCTCAAAATCAAACACGTGGAGATATTCATATATTAGTCATTGGTGATCCTGGTCTTGGAAAATCACAAATGCTTCAATCAGTATGCAATATTTCTCCGCGTGGTGTATTTGTTTGTGGAAGTACTTGTTCATCAGCTGGACTAACTGTTAGCTTAACTAGAGAAAAAGGTATAGATTTTTCTTTAGAAGCTGGAGCTGTTGTATTGGCTGATCAGGGTGTGTGTTGTATTGATGAATTTGATAAAATGACTCAAGATCATAATATATTACTGGAAGCTATGGAACAACAAACAATAAGCATTGCAAAAGGAGGAGTTATTTGTTCGTTACCATGTCGTACTACTATAATGGCTGCTGCAAATCCAATTGGTGGACACTATGTTCGCGATAAAAGTGTATTAGATAACTTAAAAATGAGTCAAGCTATGTTATCACGTTTTGATTTAATATTTTTACTTATAGACACACCCGATGAGTTAACTGATAAAATGCTAACTGAACATGTGCTTAATATACACTCAAATAAGACGAATTCAACTCAAAATAATAATTCTGTTGAAACGAGTAGTCTTAAAGAGCGATTTTCACAATTTAATAAAGGTAGTGACTATATTTCTCAAACAGAATTACGTAAATATATAGCTTATGCAAGAAAATATGTATCATCTCCAACTCTATCCAGTGAAGCCAAAGAAATGTTACAACAATTTTTCATTGAACTTCGTTCCAACAATTTGAGTTATGGAATTCCGATAACTGTAAGACAATTAGAATCAAGTATTCGACTAGCACAAGCACGAGCTAAAGTAGAACTAAGAGAAGAAGTAACTGCAAAAGACGCACATGAAGTTATTGAATTGCTTAATTTTAGTCTTGTTAAAACTCAATGTGATGAATTTAGTGGGTTTGGATTCAAGAAAAGCTTGAAAAAAACTGGAATTAGAAGTCAATCAAAGAAATTATTAGCTGAATTACAAAAGCATAGTAAAATTGAACGATTTATTAGTATAGATCAAATGAAGGTATTATCAAAACAGTTAAACATTTCCACTTTAGATTTTTACAACATAGTGGAGTTATTGAATAATGAAGCTATTATAATTAAAAAAGGAAATAATATATATGAATTAAAAGTTTGATAAATATTTTTAAGAAACCCTTATGATTTTTATATTATATTATTATTTTATATACCTACTTACTGTTTATTTTATTATGTTTGATTTAATATTTTTTATAATAAATTCAAGATTGAGCTGGGATTTACAATTTTGACAAAACAAATTTTTTATAAGTTTTCAATTACCTACCCTTAATAACAAGTTTATTCCTAAGATTTTGCTGTTAATATATGGAACTTTATATGTAGCTGTATAAACTATGTAAATTAATATAATTGATATGAAATAAATCCATGCAATCTCCTGTGGTATATACACTTTATTTATCAATTTAATAATGACATAAGATTAGTAAGAATTAATAAAAAAAGTGGTGAAAGCTGCTTCATTGTCCTTTCAATCATAAGACAAAATAATATAGTACTATTATTATAGATTTGAAAGAATAAATCTTACATTTGAAAAATTACTGAGTGAAGTTCTGTTCTTATACAATTGATTGAGTAATTATAGTACAGTTATACAAAGACTAAAATTATAATGGTAAATATAATAATTTAAAAATTTTAAGAGACCAATTTGATTAAAATTGGGGTTGAGGCATTTCAAAGGAATCACATTTAAACATTTCTATAAATAGTCTAATAGAGATTTTAGAGTTGTATTATGTCAATATATAGAACTGCAATGGATATTTGGTAAATATTTATGGGAGGAGTCAATTTCGTCTAAAATCTTGTTTTTTTTACAGATGGTAAAACTACTAACAAAGTCGAAAAATCATTTAGTTTTAAAGTACCTACCAATTATAACTAACTATTTTTATTATGTATGTATAAATGTTAAATTACCATATTTTCGAACAAATTTTGAGATTATGCAACATTATTAATAAAAATAAATATATAAAAAAAGAACATGTGCCGAGAAAAAAAAACAAAAAAAATATGAAAATTAATAAACATAATACATATAATATACTAGTGTTCCTTTTGTATTTTTTTTTTTGTTCTTATTATTCATTTGTAACCTGATGATGGCTTATGGTTGAGACCAGTTTTTACTTATGTTTTTTTGAATATTCTCAGCATATTCTTTTTTATAATATATATTTATTTTTATTTTTATAAGAGTATTACATTTTTTGAATTATCAAATTATTATTATAATTTGAAATATATTGTTAATAAAGGTATATAAATATGCTATATTGTACAGGCTCCCAACAGGTAAAAATTCAAGTAGTATACGACTGTATCCAGAATTAAAATTTTTTTGCGTACATAATGTTATTTTATTTTATTATTTACTGGCTCATTCATATACAATTTGTAACATTTAAATACAATAATATATATATATATAGGTATTCATATATAGTTCATTTTTAAAACCCCTATAATTTATGTTTTTGGCGATGCGCCTTATGATTATAATTATATCAATTTGTACTCAATGATGAAATGATGGGGAACCCTATGCTATATAGCATTTTGCCATTTACTTTGTATTAACAATGTTAAATAATAATATACAATATATAATATCTATCCTTTTTTATATTTGGTAGGTACTAGGTACATAGTTGTAGTAGTGGGATCCCAATCAGGTCAATGATGTACGGGTGAGAATGTTGAGCAGTAGGTAGGAAGACAGGACAAAGAATGAGTAGCAAAGGCGATAAAATTAAGGTGGATGAGTGGGATGACTAGAAAAGGAAAAATGAGAAATGGGTAATAAATAGTAGAAAAAATGAGAGATAATTGATTGAGATGGTTCGGGCATATTTTAAGGAGGGTAAAGACAGAGGCAGTAATATTGGTAAAGGGATTGTATGTTGAAGTAAAGAGGGGAAAAAGAGAGTTGGGGGTTATTAGGTATTAGATTATATGTGGTAATTGGATGTATGTAAAAAGGATATGGGAGATTAAGTTAAGTGGAAGTGAAGGACTAGTAGTTGTTTAACACTGAAGATGAGAACATTGTTTTCGAAATATGTATTTGTTAAATAAAAACAAATTATTTTGTAAAAACTGGGTATTTATTTATATTTATAAATAATTCTACAAGTAACTCAACACCAAAATATTAAAGAAGGACTAGTGTGGCTTATCTCAAATAGTTGGGATCAAAGGCGAAGGAAAAGAAGAAAATAGTATCTACATATTTTGTATTTAATACATTAATCTTAAAGAATTTGTTTTTCTATTTTTGTTAACATCTAGTGTAAATTATCTAATATTATAATTTATAACCCATTTGCGGCCTGTCAAGGGGGAGAGAAAGATTGTAAATGACCTTTTTTTATTATTATTATTTCTTGTTTTTTTTTTTTTTAGTAATATTGTGATTTTGGATTTATTATGTAATTTATTTAATTATTTCATAATCTTGTTTTAATATTTGAAAATAGTATAAAAATAAAAGGACATTCATGTAAATGTTTCCTAAAAATGTTAAGGGCTTGGAATTTTTTCTCTCTACGACTGCCCATTAGTGTTATTTTTAATTTTTTACTAGGGTCTAGGTAATTGTTACCAAAATATTCTTATAATTACATTTGCTGTATTGTTATAGATGGACAGATCACAACTTTGTGGATGTAAAGGAGTTAGAACATGTTTCATATGTGAAAAACAATTTAACTTAACTCCTACTGTTGACTCTGCAAGTTTAAAAGTCAGTAATAATAATTTGTATAAATTTATTTTTATTTATTTAGTAATTTTATTTTTAGAAATTGTCTAGTGCTTCATATTGTTCATACTGCAATTTATTATGGAGTGGTTGGAATGCAAACGAATATCAAAACCATCCTAATCATACAGGTCTATCATACAGTTTAGATGGTATTTTCATTGAAAATGAATTTATTACTAAAGAAGAAGAAACAATGCTAATAAATAATTTGGATACTATTCCTTGGGATGTATCACAAAGTGGACGAAGAAAACAGGTACGTTTGTTTTATTAAAGTCCCTTAACATTTTTATTTCATTAAATTAAAATATTTTAGAACTTTGGACCAAAGTGCAATTTTAAAAAGCGTCATTTATCAATGGGTAATTTCAATGGTTTTCCATTATCCACAAAGTTTGTTCAAGACCGTTTTGAAAAGATACCAATTATGAAGAATTATTTTACAATAGAACAGTGTTCATTGGAATATAAACCAGAATTAGGAGCATCAATAGATCCGCATGTAGATGACTGTTGGATTTGGGGTGAAAGAATAGTAACATTAAGCTTACAAGCCAATTCTGTACTTACTTTAACTCCTCATCACATTAAATACAGTAATCAATATAATGTAGATTATATTCCGAACATAGAATGTTTGCCTATTCCATTCAATAATGCTAATTACCCAGTTGATGTTGTGCGAATATTAATGCCAAGAAGATCACTTTTAATTTTATATGGAAAACCTAGATATTTATGGGAACATTGTATACTCAGAGAAGACATTCAGGAAAGAAGAGTATGTATTGCTTATAGAGAATTTACACCGCCTTATTTAGAAGGAGGAGAAAAGTTTAGTATAAGCTGTGATATATTACAAAAAGCTAAATGTTTTTGGTAAATATAATATTCTGGATATCAAATTTGTTTTTATAATTTACAAGAATATAATGTAATACTAACAACCTGAATAATAATTTATGTACACATATCAGTAAAATTTGTTTTACAAACTCTTATTAGAAAACTTGATTCAGACTTCGAATCTAACTTAGGATAAAGTAAATAACTAATTTAAAATTAATAATTAAAATGTATTTATTTATAACATTCAATGTAATATAATACATTTATTTAATATATGCGTATAATATTTACTAATCATATTTATCATTAAAAATTAATTTATATTACTTACCTTATTATCTTTATATTTTTCAAATAGATAACTTAATTTTATGATATAAAAACAAAGAATTAATAAATTCATTGTTAAAAATTATGCATGATTTTAAATTATTTTATAACTATTTCGTATTGATTTTGACAAAGAACATGACAACACTATACCCAGCAACTAAAAATATATAAACACATTCATATACAAATGTTAATATTTTCATTTAACTTATTAATTCTAATTTATAAATATATTAATATTTTCTACAAACCTGCAAAAACGCTATTCCTATGGTAACACCACTTAACATACTAGCATTTTCTTTTACAATTTTCGATAATGACTCGTAACATGGTTGGTGATAAATAGTGGGTTCTGAAGCTGTACAGTTTTGGTGGTCTATTGCTCCATCATATGATCCACAACAAGACATAGGTAATTTATTTTCAAGTATAGGGTACCAGTCTTCCAATTTTTCAGCTCCACAACAATGTAACTTTTAAAAACAAAATAATTAAATTAAGGAATATACAAAGAAATTCTTGGATTCTTGGAAAATATTTCATTTTTGTGTCTATAAAAATGTAATTTAAATATGTATTATATGCTTATTACAAATTATAAGATAGATAAATAAATAAACTTGAGTAATATTGTTACTTGTGACTATTATACAGGTAGTATAATTTATTATAAGCACAAATCATAAAAATAATGCACTTTTAATTGCGTATATATATTTCAACAACTGTTTTTTGTAATTTGGGTTATAATAAATAGAATATTACATTTTAACAAAAAAAAAAAAAAAAATCAAATTATAATATTTTTTAAACTGAAACCTACATTTTTTAAATGTTAACTTAATATTCTGATGTGTAATATTTTTCTGAAAATGTTGATGTATAAAAATATCAAACCAATATGTAATTTATTATTTATTTGAATTTAAAGTGATTTATTGTAAATGTTATTTATTGATTAATGTTTTAGCTAGTCTATTACTCTACATCTACTGTTCTTAAAGTAACACTGCATTCACATTTGTTTTCTTCACCTAACATACACAAAATACAGCAAAATTCGAATTTATATTTTTTTAAGTTATTGGTTGAGTTTTGGATATTATAAAAATATTTATTTCATATATTTTTTTATATATATTATTTAATTGATCGAAAAAAATTTTCCAATAAATTATATTATTTAATTATTTTTATAATAGGTCATTATATCCAAAATCAACCGATAATCACAATATTTGAAATACAAAACCCGATTTTGCCATGTTCTGTGTGTATCCGACAGAAATATGTATTATATGGTATAATAAATTATATAATATTTTATTCTAATAAATCAATATTTTCAGATAAATATTTTGCATCAGAATATAAAGTTAAAAATATAGATTTCTGTTTTAAAAAGATCATGAAAATAAAAAATATATTATTTATATATTTATATTATTAATATATTTAAGTATCAATGTATTATTATAATTACTTAATATTAAATTTAAAAGCCAGTTAATAGGATGTGGTAGCTCACTCTACCTATCTGATAAGATACTTGTAGTGGATAAATCATTAAAAATCTAGTTTGCCCTTTGATTGTTATTTTACGCCAAAATAATCAATTTTGCTAATAAACTTTTAAGGGGTTACTTTAATTGATTGACAATTTTTAAAAATGTTTAATAGAGATAAAATAATGTACATATTTTAAATAACCTTGTATTGAGTATTAATTTTTCAAGTCTTAAAACTTAAAATTAATGTTTTATGATGATATTTTCAGATTACGAGAAATTAATCATTAGTTGACAAATAATTTTTTCCCAGTTTTTTTTTATACTTAAAAAATATTCGGAAAATTGAAAAATAATTTATCTAAAGTACCAACTATAGCCTATATAAAATAAACATATTAATAAACACCAAAATTGGTTAAGTATAAATAAGTGTGCATCTAGTCTAGTTAAAAAAGTCATCTAGTATTTAATTTTATTTAGATATATAAAAAGTATATATAATTTTAATATTTAGGTATATTATTAAAAATTTAAAGAGCCACTATAGGTATTGGCATATGTTTTTGTTATTAATCGGCTTCCATTAAATATTTATTATTTAAAATTTAAAATAGACATTTTCAAATTATATAAATAAAATAACTTTTATAATAGTCCAATAAAAATAAAAAACAGGTAAGTAGGTATAATGTAGGAAACAAAAACTATTTTAACATATGTAATTTAATGGATTAGTTGTGAATATTAAAATATTCATTATGATTAAATTACTTATTTTACTCATTTGATAGGTAAGTATACCTATCACATTTAAACATTTTTGAATTGTCTATATAAATTTGAAAAATAAATTACAAAGTAGGTATATAAATATACTAAATAGTCATGATAAACGTTTATCATTACAGATGTTTGAAGTCCATCCCACACATGTGTTATGTGTGTTGTTTTGTTATAAAACATCATAGTTTCATGTAGTTTTGATGTTACAACAGAATGTGCTTTTTCCAATAATATAAACCCAGCCAAGCCACCTAAGATTTCCATTATAAAACATGTGGCTAAAAGAAATCCAAACTAAAAAATATATATATATATATTAAAGTAGATAAATATTATATTTTATATAGGATACTTTTTACTAAAATATTAAATAAATAAATATTCATTATGCTTACAGTAAGCATCATACAGTTGTTTTCTTTTAATGTGCCACAACATCCAAAAAATGATACTGTTAGTACTGTGAAACCCACGACAATCAAAAGAGATGGCACAGTAAAATAGTGTTCTGTCAAAAATTGTTCATAATAATTGTAAACATTTCTGATTGATAATCCAGCGATTACAAGCAAAATCCCGCTTAACTAAAAATTTTGAAAACAAATATGTATGAGTAAGTAAGTATTGTTTTAATTTAGTTATAAATTATAATAGTAAAATTAAGTGACAATTAAAAAAATAGGAACCTATCTTTAAATAAAATAATATTATCTACCTAATCAATAATAGTATAATAGGTAAGTACCAGTTACCTATGAATTAATTACGATAAAATATCATTAATAAGTATACAAAGTTTAGTGGCATGGTTTTTATAGCTGTAAACCTTGTATAACTCAATACTCAAAACTCTACAGTTCTTTTAAAGGTTTTCTTGAGAAAATCTGCATAGTTCAAAAATTATTTGATAGGATCATGTACTACCTGCTTATAATTTAAATTTTTACTTCAACAATTGATAGAATATTGACCTCAACAAATTTTAAACAATGTTGAAAAATGAATCTTTACATAATATATTATATAGTCTTTATTTTAAAATAATAAATACCTACCTACCGATACAAGTTTAAATTCCTAATGTTCAATATAAATAAAGATTTAACTTTTTCTGGAAACAACTAATTACTTGAAATAAAGAAATATTTTCAATATTTGTTCTAAATTATAATTTTGAGAGGTTATTTTTTTTTATTTTCTCGGTATTACAAACATGTAGTTAAGGGAGAAGTTAGGCCCCTCAGAAAAGTCAGTAGCTTCGAATTGGCCCCATCAGTTGTTTTAAGTTTTTTATATTACCTAGGTGTAGTCATTTTGTATATTATGTATAATGTAACCTATATCGAAAATAAACATACATATTTATAACCGAGGCCCAGATATATATGTATTTGCATATTTTTTTTTAATAGTCAAAAAAGTAGCTAGATAAACTACAAATTTTAATTATAGTCAATTGATCTAAAAATATGTTATAAGTTTTATGTTGCATATTTTGCCATTTTTTGTCATACTGCATATTTCTATATTTTCATTGCATATAGGTATTGGTTTTCAAATGCATACCCATTATTAATATTTTGGTCATATTTCTTTTTCTAACAAATGTGTACAGTATATTTTAGCATGGGTGTGAAATGGATCTTATAATTCACATATTTTATAAAATTTGTTTTCCTACCTTATTTTTGTACAATATTATAAATTCACTTGTCTACCTGTCTATATACTTTGTATAGCTACCCGCTTTTTGAAAACCCTGTTTAAATTTTCACCAACAATAATAAATAACAAAAAATAATAATAATAATATAGAAAATTTTTTTTTTTCATTTTAAGTGGCATATTTCTATAAAACAAAAGCATAGATAGATACATATTTCTAAGGGTTTTAGTGGCATATAAATTTATAACTCATTAGTTATTACCTACCTACCTACCTATAATATATATGTGCCTTTTTTAATTCTGAGTGATATGAGAAAACTGTTAGTGATTTTATAATGCTATTTATTTCTTATTATTTTAATTTTGTCAGACATTACAAGTTTGTACAGAAATTTGTGTCTGATGCAGCAAATATTCTATCTGGTCATATAATAAGTATACATATACATCCTAGGTAGATACAATGTACATGTATACCTATTAAACAGTCCATTTTTTTTTATCATAATGTTGTTACATAGGTACCTAAATATAAGAAAAATCGTGGATTTTGTGAATTTTTTGATAAAAGAACATGAAAAATGTCGTGAAACAAATGTAAAATCAATTTAAGTAATTATTTTATTTTTATTCATTACCTACATAAGTACTTACCTATATGGCTATATGCTATATGTACAGACTACAGGTTATATAGGTAGGGTACCTATCTACTGCTTGTAGTTATTTTCTCATATAGGTAAATCCAAAAATTAGGAATGATTGACAGAGCATGTATTTCAGTATAATATAGAACGTTATAAATATAGGTATTGATTTAAACAATTTTTTTTTTTATTACACTTGGATTTATTTAGAATCATATATTGCAATATATGATTCTAATACATGTATTGAAAGAAATGAATTATCATTAATTTTAAATTCAACACTTTCACTAAGGGCTGTATCCTAGCTATTCGAAGAATTTCCCCTACCTACCTAATAACTGTAAATAAGTCTTTTTCTGGAAACAAACACTTGAGGTAAGAGTTTTAGGAGATAAAGCGTTTTTTGTTATTAAATTAATTCTAGTCGACACTTTAAAGATGACATGCCTTTTTCAATTTTGTTATTTGCGTTCAAAGTTGATATCCTAGATATCTGATATTATTATATAGGTTACCTATAGGAATTTGTGTTGATTGTAGGTTGACGGGCATTAACTGAAAGTTTTGTTTTACTTCAATTATTCGCATATGTTAATTGTTATTTATGTAGGTAGGTACCTATTAGCTATTAGGTACCTTGGTAGCCGGTATATCTGTAGGTATATGATAATATTTATAAAAAATAACTACATTTTTCTATGAATTACACATTATATGCACCTATACTTACATGTTTTAAAATAGAAAGAGTAAACATTTTCAGGTAAAGATTTTTAATAGAAAATTTATTATAATTGGTAGGTACCTAATTTTCTGGTCATTTTTGGTTTTTTAAGGGTTTTTGTATTGTACATTTTTATCAAATTTTAAAATAAATGAAAATCTTACAGCTTGAAAATATTTAAATATATTTTAATAGTTATTTAAAAATATTCTCGTAGTTAGTGTCAAAGTTAATACTACTTTTTTATTGTTGGGTAATAATTTTTAAATCTTAAATCTTTACATTTGTTAAAAATCGGTTTCATTTTTAACAATCTCAAAATTTCCTAGAAAAATGAAACAAAAACAATACCTAGCTATAATATTATCTATTTGTTAAAGTGAGTTTTTCATTAAAAATGTGTATGTGCAACGTATAGAGAATACACCCGAATTTTCTGTCTACATCTTACCAATTGAAAATATAAGAAATTTACGTTCAGCATTCTTAGGTAGTATTACAGCTTCGTCATTTCTAATATTAGAGTAGGAAAATCATAGGTAGTGATTATTGTATGAGTGAGTATGAGGTAAATTGATCTATGACCAAGTTAATGGGTGAAATCATTGTCAATGCTGTATAACGTCTTCACATTTCTGAAATTTCCAATTTTGTAAAGAGATATAGGTAAGTAACTACTTTTAAATTCTAATAATTTAAATCGATTTTACTATTAAACCTATAAATTATTTTATAGTTTCGTAAATATGATGATGTTATAGTACAGTCAATATGGATAATATTTTCTTTTATAAATTTGGTACCTAGTACCTACCTAGGTAATAGGTAAATTATTAACTCTAATATTAAAAATGACGAAGCTATGATTGCCGAACGAAAATTTCCTATATTGTCAGTTGGTTAAACGTAGGTAAACGTCAATTTGGGTGGTTAGGTACCTGCACATCCTACTACTTTGACATTTGAATTTTGATTTTGCCCTGGGTGGGATTTTATCCTGTAGGCAGCTTGACAGCTTGCCATTCATTTTCTCATTGAACATATTCTGCGTTTCATTTATAAGAGCTAGTATAGGTACCTACCTACTTATAATAGTTATACTCAAAACTTAAACATAATAACTAATAAGTAACTTTATTTGTATTTAATCTATTAATAGGTAAGTACCTATTTATTTCTATTATATAGAAAATTGGTACAATATACATAATATATAGGTTAGGTCGCTGGTTTTAAGCTGGTCTATCCAATCTATAAAGGTAGTAATAAGTTAAATTAAAGACGGTTTAAGAGGACGCTACACACCTGATTTTTAAGGAGTTTTGTGTAGGCAATTTTCATGAAATTTTAAGAAAAGTGGAACTTCAACAATTTAAAAATATTTAATTAGGTACACTTTAAAATTAATTGAAAAATAGCCATGTGTCAGTATAATTTTTATTGTTGTGTTATGACGATATTTGTTGAAAATCACGTTCACGTTCTAAAACTACAACCAATGCTACAACGTTTCTTTGTATAATGGCAGAGTAAAAATTTATACAAAATATGAAAGATAAAAATATTTATTCTGCTCGAGCGTGGAGTATTTTTCAATATATTTTTTTAAATATCCGAAATTCGTAATAAAAAATCTTAAAATTTAAAAAAAAATGTTTAACTAAAAAAAACTTTAGACTATGGTATACTAAATATTCTCATCTTTCATATTTTGTATAAATGTTAACTCCCCGATTACTGAGAGAGAAGTTGCAGTAGTTATACAGCGTGAATGTATTTTAATGCTGTTATAATGGGTGTATATATAGCATCTTCTTAAGGGTTTGTCTTTCGGTTACCTATATTCAACTTATTAATATTGACAAATATTAACGTTTCAATAATTAAATTATGACATGGGTGTCCACTTTGCCCCACATTCCCCTACATAATAATTTCCTATACAACGCGTTTAAGAGTCAGTGGATTCATACTAGCGCATTTAGGGTAGGTACCTACATAGCGTTTCCAGAAGTTAAATTATTTCAATTTTTTTTCGCTCTTGATTGGTTAATAGGTACTTACTACTAAACTTCTATTGTGAAACTGCCTGTATACTTTAATGAAATCCACTATACAGTCGAAAGAGCATGTTTGAAAATTACATTTTCATTATTTTACGTTGAAAAAATGATTTTATTGATTTATACATAAACAAAATATTTTTATAAACTTAGAATATGTATTATACCTAGATCATTTTAAAATCGAATATCTAACATTCAACAATGTGCAATGAATATTTTTGAATTTAATAGATATACCATGTAATATAAAAATAGGTACCTATACGTATTTGTAATGAATCATATTTTTATAATTTTATATATAATATTATGCACTGCGTTCTAATACATAATATAATAAGTACCTATGCAAATTAATAAGTTCCGAGCCCTGATTATAAGTATTGCGGCGTGAAGACAACAAAATATTTATATTGGCACAGTAATCATCTAGACGATATTAATAGAAAATAAAAACGCAATATTTATGTTCATAATAAGAGTGTTATAGATATATAAAATAGATAGATCGTAGATTTTATATTTTCAAAGAAGTACCTATCTACGTATTTTGAATTAAATTTTAGGTACCTACATCTTATGTATTTAGGTTATATATTATTGTCATTATGATTACCTATTATTAAAATGTTTTATATTAGTTAATATAATATAATATACTATAATATACTATACTATAATATAGTATATACTATAATATAATATAATATACTCTATATAATATCTATATTAACTATTATATAAAATATATTACATATTTACATATTAATAATATTTTTAAGTTAAAAAAACATTAAAACTTACAAATATTATTAAATTGAAGACAAATAACAAGTATTTGATTGCCAATGATACTTTATTCAACATGACGCTAGGATTCAGTGATTTAGGTTATTGTCTATTATATAGTTATATTAATAACCTTATAATTATGTATTCTATATTTGGAATGTTAAAAATAGGTAGATATCAGCTAGGAATATTTTATAATGTATCGTACTATAACTATACTGTTGTAAAAATTAGTAACTTTCTTGAATATGAAATAACACAGTAATTTAGTACAATGACGATAAGTACAATATACTTAACACGAAAAAAAAAAAAAAGCGTAACCGTGTGACAAGTTTTTTTTTTTAATATTTAAACAAGTGTCATTCGCCAACTGCATGATTGTATTTATGCCATAATTATCTAGTAGGTATCTACATCAAGACTTATTGCGCAACTGCAAATAATATATAATAGGGTACCTATCTACCTATATATTCCTCATATTTATACAGGTAGATATATTAAAACGTGTAATTCTTCGGTTCGTCACATAATATGATGCTAGATAGGTATAATATTATATATATTACAAGAATACCTATACCTACTGAATATTAATTTAAAAGTTTTGATATCCTAAATATCGATGACTAAATAAATTGATTAGGTACTTATATAACCTACCTTTATAATATAATATAAATACACTTCAAATTTGTATTTCATAATAGTTTTAAATAAATCCGTTTATTGTTTGGCATTTATTTATTCTTGTAGGCTGTATGGCTTAGGTAGGTATATACTGCAGACTGCATAGGAGTAATTTGGGACTTTTTTAGGGAGGGGGAGGGATTGAATTTTTTTTTCTTAACTCCTCCACAAAAAATGTTCTCGATATGCTCATAATAATGTATCTTAGTTTTGTTTTATCTCTATATAATCATCATAATAAAACATACACTAATGCACTAATAAAACCTTAAAATATTCTCTTCTTATTCTTTTAAAAACAAAATATTCTCTATAAAACAAGCTTAATCCGGGGGAATTTGGGTAAAAAATTTTCCTAAAATTAAAAATTGCTTTGAAAAATGAAAAAAAGAGCAATAAAACAAAAGTCGTCAAGATACATGGTGAAAGTTGATTCGTATTTCGTAGTCCCTTCATCGATAGTGTATTATTATTATTTTAAATTTGAGAACAAAGATAAATCATTGCATTCGAAAGACGAAAGAGTTAATTAAATTATGACAACTTTATTTTGTTATTTCCCCTAAATTTATAAATATTTTCGTTAAAAATTATTAGGGTGTTTAGGGGGTCATGACGACCCCTCATTCACGAAATAAATTCACAAAACAAGTCCAGTCGGCACAAAAATAGTTGATGACTATTTTTATCTTTACATATTTACATTTTCAATAAAGTATTTCGGAATTTAGTCGACAAACTATAAATTATTCATTATTTAATCAGCAAAATTAGAAAAAATTGATATTTTTTTTACTTATTAACTTTTTTGGAAAAAAAATTTGGCAAAATTACTCTGACGACCCCCTATAAATATTTTTTAGCACCAGTCCTGTATGTACCTATAAGTGTAAATAAAAACTATATCTACCCAAAATTATTGTTATAAATAGGAAAAATGTAATAAAAATGTAATGCCAAAAACTTAAAATTTTCACAAAATATTTATTGTAATATATAATATCGACTTGATAAAATTTAATTTTTTTTTACCAGTAGGTACTTAATTCACCATAAAAATGGAAAAAAAGGAAAATTACCGAAAATAATGGAGAACTATATATGTATATACTACATAGGTATCAGAAAATAATACTATCAGCTTTGCTCAGAATTGTTTTTTGAATTAAATATTGATAAAATTTCACAGAATTTAGAGATTTGTAGTATGTTTAATAGGAGTTGTAAATCTATTTCTTGTAAATGCAAGGTCAACTAAAAAAAAATTTAGTGCACAATTTTTGAAATTTTAAAATTCAATTTTCTATTGAGTGAGAATTCATTTCAGGGAAGTGATCTTATTTAGGTTATACTTATTACTTACCTATACAAGATGGATTAATTCAAAAAATCGTGTTTTATAAAATTTACATGGTAGTAAAGGATATTTTTTCTTTTTCTTTCCGACAAAAAATTTTTGTTATCAAGATTTCTGTGATAGTACCACATTTTATTGTGTAATTATGAGATTTGTTAAGAAAACAGTGTTTTACAAAATAATGTTTTCTCGGGCTGTAGTCATAATATTAAGAAACCAAATTCATACACAATAAAGTAGGTATAGATAAAATTATCTGTTTTACGTCGTCCTTTATTCGATATAACAAATATAACTGATTTTATAATATCTGTAAAAAAAACCCCAATATTGGATTCTATAAAATAAATATATTTCATTTATTTAAAAAAAAGGTAGAACACGGATAATTTTGTCTACAAATTTGCTAAAAATTTGGTTTCTCAATTTCAACTAAAACCCAATAAAACATTTTTCTCTCAAAACAGATTTTTACAGTAAAATATTCAGTCTTGAATAAGTTACTTTTTAAAAGTAATAAAATTACAATTACTTGTTACATTTTTAAAATGTAGTGACTTACATTTTCGTTACCCAAATGTTTATGTAATGAAATTACTTTTTAATTTTTCGTTGACTTTTGTTTGGTAATTTATAAATTACATATAATCTGATTGTGTTCGTAACATAATATGTACCTACACCATAATATGACTACCTAATTAATTATTTATTGACATAGGCTGGTATAAGATTTTGTGTCAGATGGATTGAATAGCATATTCGTATAGATATAGACGGAATCATAAATTATAATTATTAAATTAAAAAAATTACCTCTAAAATATAAATTTTTAAAGAATCAATTTTGGAAGGTTGTGGATGAAAATAAAACGAGAAAATCTTGAATATTCAGATTTTTCAAGAAAAAAACCTCCCAAAAATGTTTTTAAAACAAATACAAAGTCAGTTTAAGTATTTATTTATAACGAACTTTTTTAATTAATCGCATTAAGCCAATTAAAAAAAAATCTGGCACATTAAAATGGAAATGTAGAACAGAGAAATAAATTAAATAGGTACCTACATTTAATTTTATTTTAAATGTAATTTTCAAGTAATGTTTTACTTGTTTCTTCGTGTTTCTTAGGAAATTACTCTTGAATAAATGTAACTAAATTACACAATTTCGTTACTGTAAAGTAATTTAATTACAGTAATGAGTAATTTAAATTACTTGACTTCCGAACACTGCAAAAATACACGCATACCTATGTGTTGTTCTCTTATGAGAACGTTAAACTGACGCTTAAAAGTGTATCTATAAGATATATTAATTAGATTACTAATAATTGTATCGGTATTACTACAATTTATAGTTGATAGTTAAATGTATTATATTTAATATTTTTCTAATGGATGTATGGAGGACTATTTAATTGGGTAAATAAGTGGTTAATATAGGAACAGAATTTCTTCAAAAATGATTAGGTATAAGTACCTAACTAAAATAATATTAAGTCTACGTAGGTATATACATAATATGCAAAATTTTAAGTTTAAATTAAAACTATCCATATTAATTGTTATATTCCAATAGTTTGATTATCTTAACTAAGGAGGAAGCTAAAAATAAAAGGCTTCTAAATAATTTTTAGTGACGGTAATTGCTGCCACTGTGAATGAAGTCTGATTCCGCCAATCAGACGCTATATAAATATATATAGCGATATATATATATATATATATATATCATAACGCTCTATAGCAGAGGTTCCCAACCAGGGTGCCTGGAACTTAAATTGAGAGTGCCTTGAAATTATTTCATACATATTTTTCACAATTTAATAAAAATGATTTTATGAAAGATATATCATATGTGTGTTTAATGTAATAAAATATAACATGTTTGGTTATACCTAGCTAAAGAAAACTGAAGTTATAAAATATAAATATAAAAAATAATAAGCTCAAGTTTCTCATTAGTATTAGTAATTAGTCCCATAATTTACATATTTAGTAATGTATAATTAATGTTAAAATTATGTAATTTATTTTATAAAATATAATAATATGTGTATAATATGTTTGGTTAAATCAGTTTTCCTGTTTTCAACATTTTTCGTACGTTCCACGTTCCTATTTTCTGCGTTTTGTTTCTATCACATGTATTCTGCAGGGTAGCTTCCACCCGGACATCCGAACGGGGACCTATTTTACGTCCGGACGAACTTTTTATAAGGCGAAAATCCATTTTTCAGAAGACAAAAAAAGAGTAGGTAGTTGCCTAAACTAGGGATATTAATGTAGTGGTTTCCCCTTGCCTTTCACATCATATCCCAAACCCTGTTTCTAGCGATTGGTGGCCATGTGTCTAAATTATCCATGACAATCTTTGATCATCTACACCCAGTACTAGGAGTGCTGCTGCTCACTACTGGTGCTGGTTTATTTTGTCGGTTTTTACGACAGGCAATGACTACCGTGGGAGTGTATTCTAACCCATAGGAATTTCTCTAGTAACTGAACGTAGTCAATTCGTTAAAGTCAGAGATTCTAATAAATAAAATCTAATAAAATATTGTTCACATTTGGTGTTCCTCAGGGAGGTCATTTATCGTCATTGTTGTTTCTTATATTTGTTAATTTGACCTAGTTAAGATATTTGTAAGGCACTTTTATTCGCTGATGATTTTTAAAATTTTTATGAGAGTGATCTCACAAGAAAACTTTAAGCTCCTTAAGCTGACTTAAATACAGTTTTAGGTTGGTGTAACCAAAACGGATTAGAATTAAATGCGTCTAAGTGTATGTGTATCTCTTTCTACCGGAGTAGGTCCCAGCGAGACTTTAATTATTTCATTGGAAATAATAAAATCAAAAGAGTTTCATCAGTATGTAATTTTTGGTGTAATCTTATCTTCTGATTTATCATTTAATTATCATATTTATGAAAAATATGGTAAGGTTCTAAAAACCCTGGAACCGGGTTGTATATTAAAAGAACATGTGACGAATTCACCTATATCAAATGTTTTGTGACTCTATATATAGCTCTAGTTAGATATATCCTTAAGTTTGGCTATATAGTTTGGAATCCTAAAAAAGTTGATCTGGTTGAAAGGATAGAGAAAATATTTGCAAGAATAGTGGGATATAAGATAGGAATGGCAGGGCAGACTTATAAGGTAGTGTTAGCTAGGTCATTGTGGCTTAAAATCTTTAAATTTCTGGACTTAATATTTATAGCCAAATAACTTAGCGGACAAATTGACTGTTCAGATTTTCTTGCACGATTAAAATTTAAAGAGTCATCGCTTAACATGAGACAGAATAAAGCTCTTGGATATTTAATTTGTTAGAACCAACTACCTACGAAATAGTCTGGAATACCGCATTCTTAGTATACTTAATATTCTTAGTAGGTATGTAATATATGTAATATCTACAATTAGTTTGATTTTCATATTGATCCATTAATTTAAATGTTAATTTTAAGTTTAATTAATGTATAATATAGGTACTTACTTACCCCTAAGGGGTGTTCATCAATAAATAAATAAAAAATACATAAAAACTATTTATAAAAAAAAAAAAAGAATAATATCTATCTCTGTAGTAACTAAATCAAAAAAGTACCTCGTAAATATATATATTAGTAACTATAGACAGACGGACACGTACAACGGGGATATAAAGTGTTTACATTTATGTTTAGAAACTTAAAAGTAATAACTAGGGACCGAATTTATATGCACAATAAACCCTCAAAATATGCATTTAAAAATACTATAATATGCAACAAAATTTGCATTTAAAATTTACATAGATGTATTAAATATGATAAAAAGGTTTACAAAGTTAAAATATACAAAATATGCAAAATAAAATTGGTATTATTTTAATAAAAATAATATAATAGTGTACATTTCTTTTCGGATAAAGTCTAATTTATTATACCCAGAAAAGTAGTTACTTGTAATTTTAAAATATTTAATATTCAAAAGCAATAATTAATTTCCACAAACTTTTATAGCTGGGAATAAGAACACGTGAAAATATAAGTTAAAAACAAATATATGCATTAAATATATAAAATAAGTTTAAAAAGTTAAAAATATGCAAAATAAAATTAGTGTAATTTTAGTAAGAATGAAATAAATTGTGCAAATTTCTTATCAGATTTCAAATAGCTTATTCTAATAAATATATGCCTTTACATATAAATCCGTTCCCTAGTAATAACCAAAAACTTTATTTTTGATGCTAAATTGTAAACACTAACTTTATATAATAGGAGTTCTTAATATAAACAATACAGTTCATCCCGAATAGAAAGATTCAGATATTCTCTACCAGAATACATATTATTAATTTGATTTGCCAATAGACCTGTTTAAAAATAATTGACACTTTAGGTATATACCGACGTTCAGTTTTAGCAATTTTTCAGGACAGCAGTTCTTAAGGTTCTTAATCAGTTTTTAAGTTTAAACTCTAACTCTGAATTTAAATTAAATTTTTTTTTTTTTTGTATATAGTTTTTAATGCGATTTGAAATTGCAATTATTTTTTAAATTTATCTTTCAATCTGATCTATTATTTGATATATTTTTGATTTTATTATTATTATTATTTTATTTTTATTTTTGATATTACTCAATTTACTTCCTTGCTCGATGGAAAACTAATTTGATAAAGACGTAGGTAATTTGAGTTATTTATTTTTTCTACGGGAAAAAAATTTATATAAACATAGCTCCAGCTACATAATATCTTTTTCGAGAGAGAAAAAAATGATTAATTTATAAAAGGTAACTAAAGTCTAAAGAATTAAAAAAACAATTACAAGGAAATGCGAATTTAATAATATTTAATAACAAAAAGCCGGTCAGTAGGTTGTGGAAGCACTTAGCTCGTCGGGTGTCAGTATTGGTGGATGCACTTCGCTACTGGGCAGGGTACTTTTGGTGGATGTATTGAATTTGAAAGCAATGATAAATCATTGCATTCAATAAAACGATTCTGAGCGTAGCTTCG
>JAIPRL010004327.1:0-39185 GCA_025469235.1 Pemphigus obesinymphae
TTTTATTTTACATTTCACAATGAAAATTGGTGATAAATTTCAATCATTCAGCGATGTCGACGTCTCTATAAAAAATGATAAAGAGTCAAAATTTGTAGATTTTTTTGTAAAATGTAACTTACTGTTTGACTTTTATTAAATAAAAAAATTAAATATTAAAATGTGTGAATCTAATTTCGGTTAGTCCTGGTTTGTAAAGTAAACACTATATTCTGTGATAACACGAGCATCCGGGTCTGTAATAACACGGACGTCACGGTGATATGAAAACAAAAATTATATTTTCATTGATAATAAGTAATAATCCTTTACGATCTATGCATTTTTAAACTTTACCATTCTGACACCTTGGAATTTGGATACTGTTTGTTTAGACCTAACCGCCTGTGCCTCGTTTATATTGTCTTACTTACGAATTTGGTATTGCGAGTTTCACTTCGACACCATGTTGGCCGTTAAGCATAGTATATTCCTTTAAGTTGCTAACAAAAGTCTAACATTATCCATAAATCGTTTCTCCATTTATCGAACATTATTTTACGTTTAATGCACTGTGTTTAAAAAAGTTTCGGTACCTTATTCGTAAAGAAAACAACCAGCATTTACTATAAGACTTTTTCCGTCATCAGACATAAAAATGGCCGATCAAAATATTTTAGACAAGTCAATGAGGAGTGTTTTCGGTATGTATATTGAACAGTTTTAAATCGTGGAACGATTTGTATGGATTGTCACTTCATTTTCTTGGTTATTGAAAACGAGTTTTTTATTTACATTTTTGATTATTTTAGTCGGAAACATTCCTTATGAGGCTACCGAAGAAAAACTTAAAGATATATTTAATGAAGTAGGCCCTGTCATATCATTTAAGTAAGTACAATACAATTTTGTTATCTTACTTACTTTTTTCAATATAACTGAACCGTTTTATTATAGACTGGTCTATGACAGAGAAACTGGTAAGCCAAAAGGTTATGGTTTTTGCGAGTATAAAGATCAAGAGACTGCACTTAGTGCCATGCGAAATCTCAATGGCTATGAAATTGGAGGCCGTACTTTACGTGTTGACAATGCTTGTACAGAGAAATCCAGACTTGAAATGCAATGTAACTTATTATTATTATTTAGTTATACTTATATACAATCTATAAGATTCTCAATATATATACTTGTATAGGTACCTATGTAAAGAATGATGTTAACCTGTTACGAGTTTTTTAGACTGAGTGTTTTTTTTATAAATTACTCTTTATAATATACAAATCTGAGATCAGAATGTTGGGCAATAGATAGGAAAATAGAAACAAAGTTGGATTTACTGGGGAGGGGGACTATAGCACATTTTAGCACCCTTTGCCCATTTTATATTTTATTCTCTATCTTTAATAGAACACAAGTTCTATTATAAGAAATTTATTAGTGACAAATTTTCAATACAAAAAAAAACATAGTTTTTTTAAAAGTAGAGCTTTGAAACTATATTATTTATATCATATATTGGTGCTGAATGATCAAATATTAGTGGTAAGCCAAACTTAAAATTTAGATGTCAAACCAAACTATGAAGTTTAAGAGCAAACCTCAACTCAAACTAAACTTTAATTTGTTTAATTAATCTAAACTTCAAAATTAAATAAGCAAAATCAATTTTTAGGCCATTAATTTTTTATTTTTTGACAAATTATATACTTTTACAACCAAACTTCTTTAAAAACATAAATAAACAATCTTATCTTTTCAATAGCTACCATTATGTACATTTTATTTAAACAGTTTGTCTTGAATGTATGCTTTCATTTTAACTACCTAACTAGAGTCTATAATTGTTTATTTAGAAGGGGAGATAGGCTAAACTTTTGTAAAAAACCATAATATGGTATAATAATTAATAAATATTTATGGTATAATTATGGTTTATAATAAGTATTATAGACAGATTTATATTTACGTGACAAAAAATATTAGTCAAGAACAAATTTCTTAGTTTTTTTTTTTTTGTTTCATGATATTTTTCTAAATCAAAATTCTCAAATGATCTTTTTCCCGACGGTTATTGTTTCCAAAATTAAATTCAGATAAGTAATAAATATGTATTACAAATTTTACAAAACACACAAAATAAATGACTCGTGTAAATAAATATTCATATCAATGATTGTTTACCATTGATTTACATACAATTAATTTTTATTTAAAATTATAATACTAAAATATTATTAAAATACATAATATAACATTATTTTGTTTCATTATCATGACTGAAATTAAAATTTTGTATGGGACAAAACTAATTTTTGGTGGTTTTATTTACACACGGTCAATGGCAAAACATTTTTCTAAGATGATTTATTTAACCATAAATAATTTATAAGGTTCTTTTTCCTTTTGACTCTTTTACCTATACAATTTAATACATAAACTATATTAACTGCTTCTACCTAAAGTGTATTAGACAAGTTTTTACTATAAATTAGTTTTAGCTGCTTCTACAAAATTGTTTGCATTTATTGTTCTGCTTTCCCATTTTACTAAAGTGTGTATAGTACACTGTTTTGTTGTTTTATACTGAAATTATCTAAAATAAATTTGCTTTCAAACAATTCTATATAAGGTATTTATTGGTTATTGTGACTACATACGATTTTCCGGTAATCACTACCTGATTATGTCACAGTATATTCTGGGTTTATGTGTTAGATATCATATTATCACAGTTTATAATTTATTATAGTATTACTATGTGTAGCTTACCTACGTATACCACATTTTTATCATGCAAATCTGGGATTTACAGTCTACCGAAATCGATGCAATGAATTTCGTCTAGCAATATGGTATTTTACCTAATAGACAAGTGTATGGGTCTGGTCACGAAGTAAAATTTTATTTTGGAAAACAAATGTGTTGGAAATGCATTATTACATTCTGTCAAAAAAAGTAAATATTGGTTTGTTGGTGGTAGTAGTCACATTTCATTCGTATATGCATTACGCTTTATATTAGTAATATTAGAAATGGTGTCAAAAATAATTAAATATGTGTGAAAATACTACTTATTATATATATAATGTTATAATAAAATATGGATTAACCTATATGATGACCAATGATAGTCCACCGTATAATCAGCTAGTCGGGATAATCGATAAGTACCCTGTATAATATAATACTATATAATACTTGCATGGACCCTAAACAATGATAATTACTGGGAATATGCAGTTATAAAGTAGCACAAGTGAAATATATTAAACAAGTGCACAGTATCAATTTTGACAAACCTTCAAAAGAGGGGTAGAAATCTTAGTGGCTCTTACTCTTACTCCTTTATAAACGTACTTATTAATTAAAACTGGTGGTAAAAAAACTAAACTTTTGTAATTTAAATGATCATCATACATCATTAATTTATAGTATATATTTAAAAAAATAACTGTCACTACATATGCCAAATAACTAAATAATAGTTCATTTATAATTTAATTAAAAGTTTCAATTACTAGCTTAGTAACAAAGTTGAAGGAAATAAGTGAAGAAAGACCAAAAACTAGATGGGGGGGGATGTGATAGAGTAATATAAGCGGGTGTAAGTGAAGAGAATGTAGGACTAGAATGGCCGACCCCCAATAGTTGAAAGAGAAGCAAAAGAAGAAAAGTAGTTAATAGAACTATATACTATATAAATTATAAAAATTTTAATTTTCTATTTTTATTTATTATAGCGTTAATGATGGGAATGCCAACTTCTGAGAGTCATTATGGTGATGCTGTAAATTCAGAAAAAGCTCCAGATATTATAAATAATTTAGTTTCAACTTTACCACCAGAACAATTGTACGAGCTTATGAAACAAATGAAAGAATGTGTTCAAGTAATTTACCTAAATATTTATTTATTTTTTAATAATATATTGTGTAATTTATAATTATCAACTTACATTTTTAGAATAACTCGGTAGAAGCCAGAAATATGTTACTTCAAAATCCTCAGCTTGGATATGCATTATTACAAGCACTAGTTGTAATGAAAATAGTCGATCCCGAAGTTGCAAAAGTGAATATCTTGCTTTAATTATAATTAAATATGTATGCTTGTTATTTTTACCAAAAATATCTAATACTTAAACATTATTGAATAGACTATGATGCATGCTGCCCATAAAATTCCACCTTCACCACAGATAATAAGAGCCCAAGCAATGCCTCAAACATCACAAATGCCTTGTAATAATATTCAATGGAAAAAACCTAATTCTCAAATGGTTCAAACTTGTCCTCCACCTGGTATAGTATAAAACATTATAAATTATGGGAATATGCTTACAAAAAAAAGTTGTAACACTTCCTCATTAAATTATGACATAATAACAGCCTTAGTGTCTCTTTGCGTAGACTTTTTGGCTAGTAAAAAGGAACAAGGACCTTTCAAACACACAATTGTCTCAATTTAGGGACCTTAAGTCTAGTCTTGAATGACTATCCATATAAATAGTCGAACTTAAAGCTGAAAATAGTCTCAAATCGAAGGAGCCAGCTGATCATCTCGCTTCGGTTGCTGCACAAGTTCTTGAGTAAACTTTTGAATATGTATGATGTGTGTTTAATATCCTAGCCTTCAGTGTTTCTGAGTCTTTTCGTCTTATTTTCAGTATATCTTAGACAATAGAAACGCTTTGGACGGTATTATCCCTCCTTTGAAGATAATCTGTCTTGGCACATTTCATTAACACGGTATTCACCATCTTGATGAAGTAAAAAATTTGCTGTTGGAATAATAACTGTTTTTGGTGAAACCCGGACGATCCGATGCATCTCTCCCATCTGATTTTCGAATTGCTCCACACAAAACTTTACTCCAGCTAAGCTAAACTTTTCTTGTCACCAAAAACTTGAACATAGGAACAGAAGTGGTGAAAAGGACTTATGTATCCTGTTCTCATATGGTTTCCCTAAAGTAATTTCTACCTAGTCGAAAAACAGTGATTTCAGTCAACAACATCTTCTGAATCAACACCAACTTCATCCATCAACCTTCTACCTAAACTATTGTGGATTAAGATTCACTTTAAATTGTAATGCTTCTTATATTATTTATGTTTTCATTGTTTTAACTGAAACCCGGTTATATGATAGTATTTCTAATAATGAACTTGGTTTATTTAATTATAATATTTTTAAATTTGATAGTTGTTTGTTTAAGTACTAGTAATTTTAGTAGAGGCAGAAACTTCTTTATTAGGGTTAGAAAGATACTACTTCTTCATAAATTTTTATACACGGTATTAATGTTTAACCTATTTTTGTCCAGTTTTTCGTTAATTCTTCTAATTACATCATGGATGATGCTTATTTTGATCCTAACTGTCAACATGATTCTTAAAAGCTCTATGTCGTTGGTTAAGTTGGTATTGCAGCGTTACTCTAGTCATACATATATATTTGCTGGTATTTACCTGATATTTGTTGATCCAATGACAATAATGAGCTTACTTACTCGTTTGCTAACTCTAACTTGCATGTTCCTTGTGTCCCTGAATTTTACATATTTTGAATTCTTATAAAACAATTTTTTCAAATAGTTTTGTGTACCTCCTTGATCTTTTATTCTGTAACATTAATCTTGTTACCGTTCAGTCATTCCTTGTACCCTCTGACATTTGTCATCCACTAATAATTAATTTAGCCTTCTTTAAAAATTCACTTTTATTTTATAATTTTCATAAAGCCAACTAACCTGGTATCAATTTTATGTTTGCCTATGATTGGTAATTGACTTTGCCTATTTGCGATGTCAACTTTGCTACTGTTATTTTCATTGACATCCTTCACAACTCAATTCTCCAATTTATTCCTCTTGTTACTTTCACCAAATCAAATTTTCCTCCTTGGGCCTCTAATAATCCCAAAGACTTGTTTCCCGTATAAAATAAAGCAAAGCACCCACAGCATTCAAGTCTACATTTGTTCCTATTGACCAGGGCTTATTCTAAAGGACATTTGTAGTTTTTTGTGCAGTTGGAAAAGTTAAATGCATACTTCATCAACCAATTTTTGCGTAATTTATATGATTAATTAAAATAATTTTAAACTTGTAGGTATTAGGTTTAATAGATTATATGTAGGTTCATACACCAAAATAGAATAATTTACAAGTAGGTACCTATACTACCTACTAGAAATAAAAATAACATATTATATTATACAACATTTATTAATGGGTATTAAATATTTTATAACAACATAAAAGTTCTTGGAAAGTTTCGATGAACTTAATTGGTACTACTATTTAACTACCTACTATTTACTACATAATTTTGTAAAATAAATATGAAATTATGACAAATTTGTACCTTGGTAATCGGGTATGACACTGGTAGTGGATATATTAAATTTGAAAGCAATAATAAATCACTAATGGAGTGACTATAGAAGACTAAATAAGGAATAAGTGTATAAGAAGTAAACAAAATAAGGGAGAATAGATTGTGATGGCTCGGGAGTGTATTAAGGAGGGAAGAGACAGAGGCAGTAAGATTAGTAAAGGAAATGTATATTGATGGAAAGAGGGTGGAGAGGAAGGCCAAAAAATCTATAGGCGGATATGATAGTGAGTGATATGAGGAAGGTGGAGTAAGTGAAAAAAGTATGGGAGATGGAGTTAAGTGGAAGTGTAGGATTAGGGTGGGGTTAAACTCAAATATTTTGGAGAGAAGGCGAATGTGAAGAGGAGGAATACAATTAATAAAATGATTTTGAATGGCTCTTCATTGTAATATTTTTTTTTTTTTTTTTTTTAAATAGATAGCCATAACTATTTTATTTGTTATTTTATTATTTGATATTTCCCTTTTACATTTGTAAAATATTTCTATTATAAAAGATAGTTTTTTTTACACTTAAAGAAACTACTGGAAGTTGAAAAAATAACTTCAAAGTACCATCTAGAACCAGTTATCTATTAAAAATTGTAAAAATAATAGATTCCTTTCTCCGCTCAAAATCTAAAATGGTAAAATTATTAGTATATAAAATATATACTGGTAAAAAAAAACTAAATTTAAGTTAATAGAAAAATGTTTTAAACGTGTTGTATTATTTTAAAAATAAATAAATTTAATACATATAATGTCAAATGTATAATAAAAAAATTTTAAAATACATGTCACCCCAACACAATTTGATTGTATTTATAAAATCTTTATTTATTTATTGTACTTTGTATTTAAAGGGACAATAAACATTCATTTTTTATGGTATTGTGTGTAAGTATTTTTTATGAAATTTTAAAATAAACAAAAATCAAAGAATTTATTATATATTTAAATGTATTTAAATAATATTTCAGTATCATTACAATTTTTATTGCTGTATAATCACAATAATATTTAATTTAAATTAGACTAAAATCAAGCAAAATTGTGGAATTTTGGAATGTAGAGATTTTAAATTTGGAAACTAATTTTAATTATTTGTTGGCCTATCTCTAAGGATGGTCCAAGGCATTTTCTTTTAATATTAAGAGGACGCTGTACACTCGTTTTAAAGTATAAAAATTTTTAAATATTTAAATATGATTTAAAAGTACCTAATTTTTCCGCCCCGTGCGTATCTTCCTGTTTTTATTATTGTGTTAAAACGGGTTTTTTAAAGTAATTTTAGAATGAACCTCATTTAGTAATTTAAAAAAAGTTGTAAAGTAAACAATACTATTGGACCCATTTTGAATGTCATTCGTAAAAATTATTTTGACAAAATGAAATGACTGGAATCAAACATAATAATATAGTATTTCACAGTTTGATTAAAACTTTGTTGACTGATGTACCATAATATCATAGTCTGTAAAATTTTCTCCAATTCTAAGTTAGCACCCTAAAACATACTGTGAATACGATAACGTTTCAATCACTTTCGTACACGCATCAGATTTCAAATTTTCTGGTTTTTGACGCTACATAACATGATTTCTGTAAAAAGACACCCAGCATTTCTTAGATTTTGAAGCCGCATATTGTCCGATTTAGGTTCTGAAAAAAATTATAACGTCGTTACCTCCTCAATTTTTTGTTATCATAACAATTTAAAAGAATATATTTTATAACTACTTTTAGAGTTTTAAAAATTAAGTGCTATAAAAATTGAATGAAAATTAATTTTTTTAAATTGATATGACAAAACATTAATGAGGTCATAACAATTCTAGAACATTTTTCAAAACCTAAATTGGATAATATGTTGCTTCAAAATTTGAGAAATGCTGCGACTCTTTTTTACACGATGTCCCATAACTAATAACCCTAATAAGTTTTAGGGCTTTGTCCATAAAAGTTGTTCGACTTATATTATTCCCAAAATAGTTTTTCTTAATGACCACTTCAATTGTAATGAGCAGAAGATAGTTGATTTAATTAACATTACTTTAGGTCTGTTTACTCCCCTGAATCTCGTGGTACTGAATTGCAGTATTTTAATCCTATAATTTTAATGATCTGCCTAATAATGTATATTTCTCCCTAGATAACATACTTCTGAAATTGTCCACCATGCGAGGTGCTTATTTTGTTGGCCCAGATGGTATTCTGGGTGATTGTATTTATCCATTTATGGATACTTCAAACGCTCATTTTTTCCCCGGATATTTGGAAAAACAGCCATATCATTCCTGTTTTTAAGTCTGGAGTTAAATTTGACATTATGAACTACAGGCTACTATCTATCTTACATTCTTACCTCACTTATCAAAAATATTTGAGTCACTTATCTTAAATAGTATTATGCCCTCTTTAAATTCAGGCTTTATAGATGAACAGCATGGTGTTTAAAAGTGGGTCCCAAATGGACATCATTTACACTGATTTTGCAAAATCATTCGACACTATGAATCACGATACCATATACTTGCAGCTCTAGTGTTCGGTTTCCCTTTCTTATCTTGATTTTGTACCTATTTGCTAAATAGACCTCAGTGGGTTAAACATTTCAGTTCCAAGTCTTATATCTTTACAGCTATGTTTGGTGTCCCCCAAGGTGATTTATTCCCTATTCTCTTTGAGTTGTTCATAAACAGCATCTCAATTGTCTCTCACTACTGTAAGCTACTATGTTTTGCTGATGATATGAAGTTATTTTATAAAATTGATACTCTGACAGATTGAGTACATTTACAGGAAGACTTGGACAGACTTGTCAAGTGAAGTTTTGGACTGCCTAAGTCTCTAAACATAGGTAAATGTAAGTCAATGCACTTTACTAGATGTAATTCTATTAACGTATTTCCATACTCTATTAATGGTACCGTCCTCGACTCTATTAACAATAAGGTTTGAGATTATCGGACTCATTCTCGTTCCTTTTTTTAAGTCCTAAAACTCACATTGACTATGTCACATGTAAAGCAATTAAATTATTAGGTTTTATAAAGAGAGTTGCTGGTGAATTCAAACTTGTTAGTTCTTTGAAAGCACTATTCTGTGCGCTAATTAGGCCTAATGAGTCTAACTGCAATCAGATTGAGTGCTTTCAACGCAAATTTCTTAGCTTCATGAGATTTAAGTTAAGTATTTCCCATTCTCCTATGACTCAGTACTCTATAATCTAAATTTCCAGTTTCTAGCTGAACAACGACTTGCTCATATGACCTTCATCTGTAATCTCTTCTGTGGTAAAATGTATTCTCCATCTCTCTTTCAATATATTAACTTCAATGCTCCTAACCTTTCTACCAAAATGTTGCTCCTTTTTTCATTTTTTCATGTCCAACTGATTATTCAAATAATGAGACATTAACTCGTTGCTTAAAACAGGCCAATATGGACGCCTCTTATTTATTTATTTATTTATTTTTTTTTTTTTTGTAAATATTCTACCTGTATATATAAAATGTATAATACACTTATATATAATGCTTATTTCATTGTAATAAATTAGTAAAAAAAATTACAAATTCATCTATTAAAAAAAACCCCTAAATTCAAAATTATTGTTTATTATTTACACGTAGTTTTTCTGCAAACTTTTTTCCCTATTCCTAATTTTTACTTATTGTGTTAAAATATATGCTGAAAAAATTTTATTACTTTTATTTTTCTAGATCTTTTAGAATGGCATCATAATATGAACATTGGACGAGACACGATTCCAGATTTAAGACAACCACCAAATCATATACCATTTCTTCTACCATCTACGCCAGTTGAATCTTCTCAGTCATATCCGTAAATTATATTACAATTATATTAAAATAATTGATTATTTACAACAAAGCAATGTTACTTTAGGGGTTTAAGAGATTTAGATAGTCGACCATTTGGGGATACTTTTAGAGATTTTAAGATAAACAGCAATTTCATGTCTATCCCACCACCAATGATAATACCACCGCCAAATTTATTAGCTCAAAATACTTTGGTACCTCCACAAATAGTTCAGCCTTCTCAATCACAAACTCAACAACAATCTAGTCCATCAGATACCTCTGATGCAGAAAAGGTAATAAATGTTTTTAATCATATATTAACCAAAAAAAAAAAAAATACTTAAATAAAAAAATGAAATTGTTTTTCAGGCGGCACTCATAATGCAAGTTCTACAATTAAGTGATTCACAAATCGCAATGTTACCTGCCGGGCAACGTCAAAGTATAATTCAACTTAAGGAAAAAATAACTTTATCTTCTCAAAAGAAAGATTGAATCTCATATATTTCTTCTAAATTCTGTTACAAGTATATTTTTAAGTCAATTAATAGATTTAATTTATTATATTTTTTAATGTTGATTGAATTTAACATACTGTATATTATAATATATATTATTTTTTATAAAATTGCTATGAAAATATTATTTTTTAGAACAATTCAAATTGTTTAGTTCTTCATTGTATGATATTAAACTGGAAATTGCCAATATTGTTATTAAGTTATTTTGGAATTTCTCAAATAAATTTTCATTGTATTTACTATATACACTATATGTTATAATTGACAAATATATCCTAATCCAAGTCCAAAGTTTACTAAAATCTGAGAATACACAAATAAATAATTTAACCAGACACTTTATAAAAATTGTGAGTTATAAATTATTTAATAAAAAAAAAAAAAAAATGGATTTAGTAGGAGGGTCAAAGCACTTTGCTCGTCAGATAGGTTATGATGTTGAGTGTAAATTTAAAAAAATAAAAATGGTAATGTATAGCTAAAGTTATCCTTTTATATCTTATAAAAATTTGGAAATTCTACCAAAAATATGGCTTGAATAAGTTTGTCTTGCACAAAACAATTATGTATTAGTATATTACAGCACAATTAGGGTTGATATAGTGTCTTGTCCAATTTTTTTCCAAAAAAGCATATTGTCCAATTAAAGTTCTGATAAATGTCTAGCATTGTAATTACCTCCTCAATGTTTTATCGTGTGAATTAAAAAAATTACATATTAAAACTATTTTTAGAGCAATTTAAAAAATATATAATGCTATAAAAATTGATTGGAAATTGTTTGTTAAATCCATAAGATAAACACTGAGGAAGAAATGAAAATGATAGAATTTTTGTCAGAACCTTAATGGGGTAATAAAAAGTTTCAGAATTTGAGAAATGCTGAGTCTCTTTTTACATAATTTATATTGTACCTATAGCTATACAAACCAATATTAATTACCTGGTTTGAGAGGAATTAGGCGTGAAATGTAAATTTAATAACAATAATAATTGAAAGAAACGTTTTCTCCCTCAAAGATAAAATTTACAAAATTAATCGTTTCTATGTTCTCATTTGAAAAATTATTTACAAAATAAAAAGAACCACATGTAAATCGAGTTGGCAGTTTCAGAGATTATCTGGGACAAACATAATATGGGACTTTCTTTTATGTACCTACCTATATAGAGAGATTCAATATAATCATGGTAACCTTAACAACTGTTAGGTAGTTATTTTTTAATTTGTTATAATATTTATCAGTAGATTTCTTTTATGCTTAAGAAAATTATAGCGAAAATCTAAAAAATACCTCTAAAGTAGGTAGGTATATATAATCTAAAATAAATTATCTATCAAAAAACTTCACTCCAAAATTCTTACCCGACTTATTTTACAAAAAAAAAAGGGTATACGTTAAAAAAATTATACATACATATATAATAATAATAATTTTAGAATAGACTCGTTCAGACGAGTTCTGTCCTTCATCTCCATTATTAAATATTAACCGAGCTGCTTAGTAATATATTATTACTTGTGTTGATGCATTATTGATACATCCTCATAAAGTTATTACTTTATCAGTACATATAAAAAATTGGGACGCATGGGACTACCAACGGTTAGTAGGAGTACCCACCAGCTAAATTACCTATGACATTTGTCATTTTGTCATTGGTGAAACTCAAGATCTGCACCACTGAAAGTTACCATAACGTATTACTACTCAACACTGTGTAGAAACCACAGAATAAAATAATAGTACTACTGTAATAGGTACCTACCTATAATAGATACTATATAGGTACCTATAAGATGCTTGTAAAACAAATATTGATAAACTAGGTACATATATATTTCAAATTATCACATATGTAAAATAATAATATATACAAATGTACTAAAAATTAATACAATTAATGTAATAGTATATTGTATTTGCACTAATATAATGACACAAAAATATGCTTTTAAAATAATATTGTTACAAAAAATATAAATAGGTACCTATAGGTAATATATAACTTTAAGGTAGGTATACATTTTTATCCTACTTTTTAATTTTACTATTAAATAAATGACACCTATGCAATTGTATTAATATCTGCACATTATATACCTACCTATATATTATAAAGTTCTGGGCTCAAATAACAATTTATTAATCAATTATCTTACCTACCATATCAATATGTTGATTAAACATATTATGTTGTAATTTGTTTCATTTCATCAATTTTCTGAAATTTGTCTGTGTTAATCTGAATTGGCTTTCCATTTGTTTTAAGTAGGTACTCAGAAGAACAAGAAACTCTAGAACTCAAGAACATTTTCTTGTTCAATGTTAGACACCCGTTTATAAAAACCTAGCTAAGTCTTAATAAATACAATTAATTAAATGCATACATATATTTATATAATTACTTTTAGAGGCACATTTATTTAAATATTTTGTCCGTTTTTAATTTTTATAGATGGTCTTGTAGAGTTAAACGAGATATGTTGTATAAAGTTGTTACTTTTGTATACTTAAGTCATTTCTCCTTTGTTTACAGCCTTTATAGCATATAGCATACATTGTTCATCCAAAAAATTGGCGTTTCGTTGTTCCTTTTAGTAGGTACACGAACCATTCTTTAAAAAAATATATATCAATATTTAACTAGGTACGTATGAACATGGAATCTATACGTTTTCCGACAGTAATTTTTTGGGCTGCGACATGATTACGCAAAATTCGAGGAAACGTGTGAATTTACCCAGAGCCTAGAGGAAATGTAAATAATATATAAGCGTAAATTAAAACTAACTATATAGGTACCTGCACAAAATTGTTACAAATCGGAAAAAAATGAATACCAAAGATTTATAATGTATACCCAAATATTTACGTGATAAAGTTATTTTTCTTTTTACCAATTGTCATTAGGTACCATAGATATGTTTTGTATGTCTATGGTAGGTACCTACTTAATTCACATAAAAAAAAATTGGAGAAAAAAGGAAAACTAGGTAGGTACCGAAAATAATACCTAATACCAATTTCATTCAAAATTGTTTTTTTAATAGAATATATAAAATAGGTCCTAACAGATTCATTATTCAATATCAGATTAACTACAAATCACAAAATATATATTCAATTCCAACATTCAAGGGGGTGCATGAACCCCTCTCAATCAACTCAGTTTACACAAATGGGCGAAAAAAAAATCCATAGGTTATGGTCCATCGATTTTTTTTTAAACTACACCGGTTGGCGAATTTTTTTTATTTTTTCCATTGTAAAATATTATATATTGGAAAAACAATTGGACATAAACATAATATAAGAACTTAGGAAAATTATGAGTCCCAACCGTATAGAAAAAAAAAAGTGATTCATTTTAATTATTAATCTACTTTAGATGTACTTAATATTAATATTTAGTCCATAATGACACTGATTTTTACCGTGTTAGACACCTCTTTTCGGACTTGCCGTTTTTTTTAATATTTTTGACTTACTATAGGTACTTGTAAATAGACACTCGATATTTTTTCGTGTGTGTATGTGTGTGTACTACAGAGTTACTCTAATTAAAAAAACCAATTCATTTGATAACTCAAATCAAGCGCTTAAATCGATTAACTTTATTTTCAATATTTCGCGAAATATTTGGTCACCTCATCTACTTGTGTACGCTTACAACTATACCAGGGACATTGTTGATTTCGTATTTCGTTGATGTACCTACGTATAAGTATATTATATAAAAAAAATATATATATATTTATAGTGGGTTAAGAAATATATTGTAGAATTCTAGTAAATAAGAATAAAAATAAAAATTTTATTTAAAACAACGTCCAGATTAATTGGTACACCTATTATTTGCTGAGCGTTCAATCATGAAAACCTACATAAATATATATTTTTTTTTAATTAACGTTTTAAAATGTTATGAAATTGCATACTTTTATTAAAATAATTGATTTTTTTTTTATTTACCAAATATCGTTTTTAAGACTTTTTTTCCTACAATTGGGACTTTTTATCCTCAGATCGACATATAAATCTTCAACATGGATATTTTTCATGGAATAATGTCAAAGACCGTGATGGAGGTGAACGACACCCGGCTTGATAACACTTGATAAGTAAATGATTCTTAATATTTGTATTTTGTTTGTAATTTGCACGTTATCGCCTCGTGGCTCATCGTCTCCAAGTGTAAAAATTAAATTATTTGTTTTAATGTTTTTCGTTTTTTATTACTCTTGCTGAAACGGTGTATAACAATTCTTTATCGTAATGGCCGCCTTCGTAGAACACGTTTACTCGGAACCTAGCATACCACCAGTCATCGGTAAGTTTTATTGATAATGTGAACTCTGAGCCAGAAATATGCTGTACAATGTATGGATAAAAAAGAGACATAGTCAAACAACCGAGTCTCATAAAGACATCTATCTGTCATCGATCCTCATAGATTGATAACAAATTTTAATTGTAAAAAAAAAAATCCATTATCCGTGAATCTACTATAGATAATATATAATATTGAATATATATATTGAAATATAATTAGACAATAAATCTACTATAGATAGGTACCTATACCTTGTGTATACCTCTCTAGTGAGAGAACGCGACGTTTCCGTGCATGCAGACTGACAACTAAGCGACCGCCAAAGGCCCAATTCCACATTTCTAGCGACCCGATCGCCCCGACAGCGGCCGATAGAGAAGATGGCTTCAGTCGGTGTGTGATACAACTACGTTCACTTGATGGTCTAGGTGGTGATACTATGGATGGGTACGCGTGGAGATGTGCGAAACCTAACCGATTTTGGTCGGCCCACGTCGTGTACTCTCTCTGGACAAAGTATAGTTTTAATACATGACCAAAGAAGACACTATATTCATCTATTTAATGGGCATTATCGGAACAATTATTCTACTTTAAATTGGAATTGTTTTTGGTTTAAATTTACCCTTAAAACATATACTTATTACCAAATTAAAAGAATGGAGTATTTTGTGTATCTTGAAATGCTTTTTTTCTTAATATTGTCTGATAAAGATCAGTTTGCACACACCGTAACAATTTTACATTAGAAAAATATTATATGAATAAGCGGTGGATGGTAAACTAATGTTATTCCAATATTTTCTTTACAAACTATTATAAATGTTATGATAGGTAGTAATAAAATTAATTAGACACTTACAAAAGTTGATGTTTGGGTACTTCTGGTACTACTTATATTTAATTAGAGGGGTATGTTGTAAAATTATGTTGACACTCCTTACAGAAAATGAGTGTGCTATACTGGTAAAGATGATTCATCGTTTTTAACTAAATAACCCTAAGGTACACTCGAAAATATTTCATTTTTAAGTTTGGAAATAGGTAGCTATTTCAACTAAATTCAACTTAACAACACAATTCCAATTTAATCATGATTAATTTTTTCTACGCGGCCCATTAGATAGATGAAGATAGCAAATGCTGTGGATGTGGTTTCCTCTTAAATAGTGCAGATCAATTATTATTTTTATAGTGTTCTTGTAGTGACCATTAGTTGTTTAGGCTTGTGTTTAAATAATAAATTAGAAATAAATCTAGGTACCTATGTATACAACAAAAATTGAGTATCTTATCAATTAAAAATTATTTTTTAACCTAAAAAACAAATTTGTAAGCTATAGGTAATCATTATTTATTAATTTAATTTAAATAAGTACCTAAGTAGGTACAATATTTAATTTAAAAAAAAAATTAAATATTTTGTAAAATTGATATCATAAAATAGACCCCTTTAATGTTAGCAGGGTGTGTTAGAACACCATTTATCTTTGCCTGTGTCCCTATTATAATGATATATTTTTATTGATCCATAAATCAGTGTATGCAGGGATTTTCGAAGTTTTTAATATTATTCATTAAAAATGTAAAAATCACAAAGTCCTCGATCACTAAAAATATTATATTATTATTTTTAGTTATTCCTGAAGTTGGTCATTTCAACTCATCAAATTCATTGAAATGTGGAATGAAAATTGGTAAATCATGTAATAGACCTACATTAAAAATATTCGATCGAAAAGGAGATATTGTTGAAGAAGAAGATATAACAAGAAAAGATACTGGAAAAAATTACATCATTTTGAGAAACAAAAAAACAAACAAGGTTTTTATTTATTTATAAATTATTATTTTTAGTTATTAGTTATTTTATTATTAATTGTATCTATATAAATGATTAGTTTAAATTAAAATACTATAGTGAAATATTTGTTACTATATTCTGTGCAACGAGAGAACACAATCATAAACGGTGTTCAGTCGTTGTATCTGCTGTAAAATTTTATATGCCGTGATTGAAATTTCAGGCTGTTATTTACATTGGATTTGTCTGCCATTACATATCTAACCATGACACTTATGACATATGTGATATCCGATGGTTACTTGGAGAGGGGAATTTAGCTTTGTGACACCTTGAAGAAGTCATTCATATATGTTTAGCAAAGTTGTGTTCTTCCGTGGCACAGAGTATAGTACACAAAATCCATTTATAAAAATACACATTTTTTTGTACTTAATGAATTATTTTACTGTCATAGGTAAACTTAAAAGACTACATTAAAAAATAAATAAAAATTTAGTGGTCTTAATATGTTATATCATAAATTTAAAAACAATGTATGTAGTGGGATCAAAACATTTTCAAAATTTATTTTTAGAAAAAAATTTGGATCTTTTATCGATTCAGGGATTATTGCATTTGAAATCCGGCAAAATTTACTAACTGTTTATGTAATTTCCACAATTATATCAGTTCCATAATGGATATTTTTGTGATTGCATGAAAACAAGTCAGTTCTTTTTGTCGAAATGTTATGGCTAGAACAGCATAGGTCAACATTAAATTTTGTTTCAAATTTGGAATAATAGAGGCAGAAACGCTGGACTATGTAAACAAAGTTCATTAAGTTAAAGTATTTAAAAAAAAAAAAAAAATTTTTTCACAATTGATTTAAGCCTTTCAAAAACAAAATTTAATGTTGGCCCACTTTATGTGACACAAATTGTCACATTACGACAAAGATGGTTGACTTGTTTTTGTACACGATCACAATAACATTTAGAACTGATATGATTGTGGAAATTATGTAAACAGTTGGTAAATTATATTATAGTTTTATATTTATGTATTTAGATATAGTATAAAAAATAAAAATAATAAATATAATTATATTATGATTACTATATAGGTAGGTATATAAGACATTAGATCTATACAATTTTATTAATTTTGCTTTTAAACATTTTAAAACTCACTAAAATATAAATTATAATAAAATTAATATTTAATACCAATATTTAGATCAAAATTTGCTATCTTTTCAAAAAATATATTTCTTAATTTATTGGACAATTGGTTTTATTTTTATAATTATTATTTTAATAAATAAAATACACTATAACTTATAATTTTACATTTTAACATGGAAATAAATTATTGGATATAAATTTGAAGACCACCAACATTTTTCTATATTATATTTTATATTCTTTACATATGTTTGCGCAGTAAAATAATTTGAGTTTATGAGTTGTGTAGTCCTTAAAGAGGACGTACATTTTTGTTTTTTTAGTAGATTATATATAGGTAGTCAACTTTAAATACAATTTTATGAAAAATGAAAATTCAACTTAAAAATATCTAAATATATTTTAAAAGTTAAATAAAAACTAACCTTCTGTTAACAACATTTTTTGTTATTGTTGTGTATTACAATATTTGTTAAAAACCATGTTCATGCTCTATAACTATACCTCCTCTCTTAGTAATCACGAGAATTAAAATTTATACAAAATATTAAAGATGAGAATATTTCAGAAAAAATTATTAAAATTGTCTTATTTTATCTAATGATTGTTTTGTAGTTATTTATGGTGATAATATTTTCTAAAGATATTCAATGGTTTTAATATTAAAAAAAACTTGTTAAACAAAATAATATTAATCATATTATTATAATGTATTTCTATAAGTAATAATAATGTTTTGAATAATTGAACTTCTTCCAGACAATTTGTGTTTTATTTGTACTATATTATATACATACTAGGATCAAATAGTTCCCAGAATTTATTTTTAGAAAAAAAATAGTCTTATCGTATTGGGGATTATTGCATTTAAAATCAGATATAATTTATTTATAATGTAATTTCCACAATTATATCAGTTCTGTACTGTATGTTTTTTAAATAATGATGAGAAATTATATAAAAAAGAACAGCGGACTTTAAATTTTAAATTGTTCATAAATTTAAAAAATATGCCCCGCACTACCTTACCTATTAAATGTTATTCTCAGTGTTGTAAAGTATTTGAATACAAATATTTAATTTTTTAAATTAAAAGTATTTAAATTTTTTTTTTGTATTATCATTATATGATGATTTTACCTAGTCGTGCCATAAGTTCTGTCCCTATTTAACAGTTGTTCTATAAATATTTTATGATAACGCTAATGACTTTGTTTTTAAATATTAATTTCAGTAAGTGTCATATCTACTATTTCTGGTTAGTATGATTATTCACATCACGTATTAAACATGGAATGGGTATTAAAGAAAATTGTATTGTTGTTATTGCATTATTTAAGTATAATAAAACCCTATTAGAGATTATTAACTTATTACAACCACAGAAAATAATGAATAAATTTGTTTGTCGAACTATTAAACAGTTAAACAAGTTGAATACTATAGCTGACAAGCTAAGAAGTAGACATCCACGTAAAACAAGGACAAATGCAGCAGTGAAAATTGTCACACAGAAAAATCGCAGAAATTCACTCCGCTAGCAAAAAATCATGGATAGAGAAGTGAAAATTCTACAAAGAACCATGTCGTCTATCGAAGAAGCACCGGTCAGTGGTTGACGGAAGCTTTACGTCAAATTAGAGCGACAAAAGCGAGGAAGTTTCGTCTTCAATAATATATGAAAAATTGTCACAGATAAATACTCTATACAGATGAAAAAAATTTCAACCGTCAAAATGATAAGAGTTTATGCTCACAACTCTCGGGAAGTGTCTGAAAAAATTAAAAAAAAGAGTATAATGAGGATGTATTATGTATAATGGAGAGTATTATATAAAGACGTTACTCAACTGTATTTCTGTGAGGAGGGAGTCAAAACATGCACGGTTAACTACCAAAGCAGGATTCAGTGTCTGCACATAAAGCAAAAACGGCATAACGCTCGTTGGAGGAAAATTTACCTAGATTTATCGAAGCTCAAGATTAGCTCTCAGTTCAAATCTCAATCCTTTAGAATACCGATTGTGGAATATTTTAGAGAAAAAGGCTTGCTCTAAACCCCATCGAAATATTGAATCATTAAAAGTCGATTTGGTAAAATCAGCTGCCTCAATACCATTAGAAGTAATGATAGAAGAAAATCATAGACGAGTGGCCAGATCATTTGAAAAAATGTATAAATGCGAATTGTTGACATTTTGAATAGTATTTAATTTTTTTTTAGTTATTAAGTTAATAAAGAATAAATAATATTTTTATGTGTTTTATTTTATTTATTAGATATACAGCTTTGTATAAGGGACAGAACTTATGGCACAACTAGGTATGATGATTAGTGTTGAAATTGATAGTGTAATTTTTGACAACAAAAAAAAAGGAATAGGATGTCCGATATAAATTTTGAAAAAATTGTGCAACTTAAAACAATAAATCATTAATTACTTGATTAAAAAACATATATATCTATGTTTTTTTTTCTTTAAAATATACAATATTACCTACCTGTTAATAAATTATTAATGCTTGTATCGACATTGAGATAGATAAACAAAGTTTATTGTGTATTTCAGTATTTTACATTTGCATTAGTCAAACATTATGATATATAGTTTTACAAAGTATTTATATTTGTATTTAAATACATTTTCAAATGTATTTAAAAATATTTATTTGAATACGTGTAAATATTTAAAATATTGTAAGTATATAAATACATTTTAAAGTATTTTTTATTACTGAACTTATTCTATTAAACACGATTCAAATGTGTCCTATGTACAAAATGGCACATTTGAATAAAAAAAAAGGATCGTGTTTATACATTTTTTCCCAGAATATAAATTATAAGTAAGATCTTGCATATAAATATAATGTTAATAAAATATATTTTTATGATCTTAAGCTAAAAAGATTTTAAATATATCATAAATAAAATAATAATCAAAATAAATATTTTCATTTAAATGTGCTTCACTATCCCCTAATGAATATACAGTATAATAGTGTTCTATGCATATAAGTTACATTGGTAAAATTGTAAATTTTATAGCTAGTCAATAAAATAATAATATTAGGAGAGCCAATATAATATATATATTGCCATCCTCTAAATGGTACATTTGTATCACAAATGTCCCAAAATAAGATTGTAAACAAAATGCACCTGTTATAGAACTTAACATGTGATGAAATTTGAAGAACTTCTTGGAATCCCAGGTTTTAATATGCCAATGGCCTTATAGATTGTTCTAAATTGAATGAGGACAGATGTGCAGATTATCAATATCTCGCACAATAAGTGATTCAATTACCTTTTGTATATATATAAATATTTTTTCACACAACTATCAATTAAAATTATAATTTACTGTTATGGTTCCAGCCAAAATAAATAATAAAATTATTGTGTGCATGAAATCGGCTAAATAAATTTTTAAATTACTTGAAAATGCATATAACGACTAGTAACCAATGTTTGTTAATCAACCATAAAAATTTGTAATTAAATTAATTGTATATTTGTTTGCAGGTTTCAATTTATGGAACAAAAGTTACATATCTTAAAAAACCAGATGATTTAAAAATGAAAACATATAATGATCAATCAGTGATTGATAAAAATCTCGAATTTAATATGGTATTTGGTACGAAAAAGGCAGCACGTCTAACGAAATCAAGAACTAATGATACCTTCAATGCTTCAACCGATATCTTTGAAAATATTACACCTTCTTGTATGTATATTGAATTAATAATTAATGTTAATTCACATTATATGATTTTGTTATTTTATTTTATAGCTGAGACATTGCAATCAATATGTTCACAGTCTACTAATGATTTTTTAATATATTTACCACATGGATGTAATCGTTTTTCCGATCAAATAGAAACAATATATCCAATTTCAACATTATTGCATACAAATGAAATAGATTTAATGAGTGATTTTGCACATGAAGTAATAAATGCAGTACCATTTACGTCTGACGAATATGAGGAGTAAGTATATTATTATCATAGCTAAATACCTAGATATGATATCTACCAATCAATATGTATGTTACATCATGCTGTTCAAATTTAATTTTAGTTGTCGTATACTTATACTCGATTTCAACTATTATGACTTGTGATCATTCTTTATGAGCATAGATAATAAACCACACATCGGTGTAGTTTAATAATAGTAGTAATAGTTTTTTTAATGTGTAAGGAAAAACTGTTGAAAAAGTACTAAAAACGGTAAAAACATGATTTTGCAAATTTGAGAGTTTTTATTTATTCATAATTCCAAATATAATGATCTCAGGAACTTTTTTTTTTTTTGCCAACAATGTATGTAAAATTAACATAAATGTATTTTGTTTATTGTGATCCATCTCCAAATTTCGATAAAAAAAAAAATGGATCTTAATACTTGACATTTTTACAAAATATGTAGGTACTTAACTTTTATACTTGTTTTCTATATTTTTCCAAATTATGAACTCAATTTTGGGGTCTTTATAGCTATTTTAAATTTTGAAATATATATATTTTATACCAAGATTTGCTCAGTTTTATTGAAAAACATTTTAAATCATATTTTAAAACACAATATTATATTAATTATATAATATTCAAATAATCAAATGGCAAAAACATGTTTTGATTGTGTTCAAAAAGATATTTTACACTATTTTTATTAGGTATATTATATTATTAACATATTCAGAACTTAATTTGGTTAAATATTTTTTTCAATAAGTAGCAGTTTAATAGTCTGCGGTTACACAATTATGTACCTGCAGATTTAAAAATTCGTTTTGGGTGCACGCATATATTAAAAAGTTGATAATGGGTACACGCCATATACCTTTCACTACATCACTGTACTTGCGTATGTGCACCAGTTGTCTAGGAACAAAGACAATGTTGGCTATACATATATCAGTTCCGTTATATATATATAATAAATAAAAATTAACAATATTAATTATTATGTAAATCATAAGTCAAATTAGGTAGTAATGAAATAAATATTCCAAATCCAATGTTCAATAATTTAATTTGAAAGCCTAAAATCAGTTTGAATATTTATTCATTATAATTGAATGGTGCGCGGGAAAAAGGAAATGTTTTTTACTAGTTTTCGGAAAACTAATAAAACGTTATACATTACAATATACCAATATTTATGATTATTTAGTATTGATTACATTTTAAAAATTGACTTAATCCCTTTTACTCGCGCACCGTTTAATTGTAAATAAATAATGTTTTTATTTTTCCGTATTTATTTTTTAAATTTGTTTTAGATGGTTTTAACCTTGAGCTACACTATAATTTTCCATAGTGTTGACGTTAGACAGTTAATAAGTTATAAGTGTAAAACAATCATCACTAGGATAGTCACAAGGGGTGTGAGAGAGTAAAGAAAAAACAGGCTCAATATTGTGATTTGTATAATTGTAATGTGAACAATCATAACAATGCATGATATTTGTGTGGATTGTGTGTGTATGTGTCAACTGACACAATGACTAAGCACATGGCGCTCAACAATTTACTCTGATCCAAATCTAAAGTAATTCGGTTGTTCGCCATAAGTTGTCTTAGTTGGAACAGAGTATAGGTACCTAGATATTTTGCTAGGAAAAGTGATGTATTTTGTATAATATTAATATATTATTGTCAAATTTGGATGTTTACATCATTAACTAGTTATTAAACATTAAAGATATTTAATTATATTTTTCTGAATAATGTATTTTCTTTGCAGTTTATCACAGTTTTTCGTATCAAGTGTAAATAGATTATCTCATAAATCTGTTCAAAATATATGCCTGATTACATTTGCTGATGGCCTTATTGAGTTGTTGAAAAAAAAACCAAAAGATTTGAATTCTAAAAAAAATAATAAAATCTATCCAGCTTCTGAAATAATAAATGATAAATTGTTGGATAATTTTTTTGAGTATAGTGTTACTGGACGGTAAAAATACTAACTCAGCAATATTTAAATATATATATATTTACTTATTTCAATTTTCTAGGGATTTGACATCTAAAATGAAAGACAAAGCTATTTGCCATTTAGTCATAATTATGCTTTTAACTAACGTGAATGTTATTGAATTGAATTGGTTAACACCATTTATACCACAAAATAGTCATAAAAGGTAATTATAGTATTGTTATATTGTACTTATTATTATTATTATTACAATAGTTCAGTTTTATTTTGTTGTGCTTTCAAAACAGCTTATACTTAAATATACTAATTAATAATTTGTTGTATTCTGTTATCCAATATAATCAGTGCCTCAACTAGGATTCTTGGAGGACGTACCAAAAATCTACCTACCTTTTTATAGTTTAAAAAGTCTACTTTTTTTTTTTTTTTTTTTTTTTTTTTTATTTGATTACATTTAGTCATTTAGCCGACTGGCGTGTTGATTTGGCCTAAGTTCATTTTAGGAAAGAAATTTCTCCCCCTGCCTCCTGATAGTTTGTCCCCAAGACCTATAAACATAATAATTTTTCATAACTCTTAAGTTATACAAAGGTATTGTGGTGATGATTTTTAAGAAGCCTGAAAATTGAATGTATATAATATATTATAATGTATTTTTTTGATTACATAGTAATATGTGAGTACCTAGGTATAGCTAAGATATATTAGGATATCTAAGACCTAATAGGTATATATATAGATTATATCATGGGATAAGAAGGTACTTATGCAAAAACATGCTAATATAATTTCAGTAGCAAAATTATAATTTTTTTTTAATTTAGTACAAATATATAGGTATAAAATAGATACTGTACATAAGAGTACAGGTATTACATCAAATATTATGTGAAAAATCTGGAGGGCCCAGTTCTTCGACAACTGATAAAAGAGTATAATTATAAAAATATATGTATTTAATAATTTTTATATGATATTTATTTAATTTAAACATGAAAACATGTTAAATGACCCAGGTGGAAGTGGGTAAATACTATTATTGTAAAAAATAAAAATCGTTAATCGTAGTAACTTTATTACTTTCCAATTTATAACAATTATTCATTATAGTCAGTAGTTTATTCCTTTAAAGAAAATTACTATTTGAATATCAAAAATATGATTTCTTTAATGTATTATATCAAGAACAAATTCTCTATCAGAATGCTTTTTATCCTAAAACTGTATAGACCTAAAAAAAAAGACACCATTCTATAGGTAACTATACATTCCTTGTTTCGCTTAAAATCTAAAAGAAAAATGAGGTAATTGTTTTTATTTTTAATATTTATAGTATTTAAAGAGTGTAAATTACACATTAATTAAATCAAACTTTAAATATTATAATTTATTTAGATAAATAGGATAAAATCAAATAAATAAGTAAAAATGTATAATCCTTGAATAAAAAAAAAAATGTTTTTATTAAAGAAGGTAAGGGTTTTGGTATAGGTTGTTTTTAAGGAGTTGAATGTAGGTAATATTTTGTCATTTTTATGTGCATGCGGGAAGGCTGTGAAATTGTATAAGTGTTTAAATGTTCTTCAGTGTGTGTGACTCCCCCTGTACCACTTTTTCCGTTTAACTTCCTCTGAGTAGTAAAAAAAAAACATGTCGGAATTTATATTTACAAGAGACTACACCTTTGTTAACACTCTGTATAATATATAATCAATGACTATACCTATACGTTTTTGGAAATATTTATTGCTATATAGGTCCAGTGAAGAATCAAAATTCAAAAAGGACAATCTCCCTCATAGATCTTTTATGCAGAAATGAAGTATTTTTCAGAATTTCAAGTCGACAGACTAAATTATTAGAAATTTTTTTTTGCTTTATGTTTCAAAGAGAAGAAGAATATTATTTTTTCACATTTTCACCCCCCCCCCCCTAAAATGTTTTCTACCAGTCGGCCCTGGTTATAGGTATACTGTATATAGTATGTAGTATGTATTCTGTATTATTCTTTATTTTATTTTTATCAAAATGATCCTATAATTTTGTCAATCATACAGATCATTTTTGTAATTCAATAACATTTCTGAAAACTGATTTGAATTCGTATAATACAACAGATTGACTTTTCCACTTTTTTAATTTTAATTCCATATAACCAATATTTAAAATTTTTAATTCAAATTTAATAGAACTTTGAAATCAAAATTTAAAAAAGTGAAAAAATCAATTTCAAGTAAACTTCATAACAAATTCAAATCTGTTTTCAAAAATGTTGATGATAACTAGGCTGATCTCTATGATTGACAAATGGTAGGTATATTTTGGTAAAATATTAATATATATAAATATAGAAATTTAAATATTTATTACTTAAAACTATTGAAAAATATGTTAAAATGGTTATTTCCTCATCATTTCATAAATGATTTTAGAAACTTGATGTTTTCACAGAGTATATATTTTACTTTTAATTAAATTATTTTTGAAAACTTTCTATATATTCCATTATCTATATCTATTTAAATATATTGTCGGTTAGTATAAAACCGGTAGCCGGCTTTAATACTAATAGACCGGTCAGGCCAGCCAAAAACCAACTGGTTGGCAACCCTGTCTTATTGTACAATAAACAGCATTGTGTGGCGCAATTTTACAAAAAAAAAAAAAAAATTAATGTGGTGGTGTAGTAGTTAGCTACAAGTATCACTTTTATTTTTAGCAAAATCTGTCTAACAGATCAGTGGTATTCAAACTATGGCATCATAAGTTTTAAAATTTTTTGAAATAAATAGAAACAGATTACCCAAATATACTATATTTTACAGCAGTTTCATGACTCAGTCATGTTTTTTTATCACAATTTTTAAAATAAGATTAAATTAAATTTTTTTAATTAAAAAGATTCTACCATTGTTTTTTCTACCTAGCACATTGTGAATGGGTTTAGAAATGGGCTTTTTTGTAAGCTAAACTATGTAATATTATTAATCAAAAATATATATACTTTTTTTAATTCTTGTATATTCTTGTAGTTCTGTAAAATTAAAAATAATTTGTGTTTACATACTTTTTGCCCGTTTAATTTTTTATATGGCCCTCGAATAAAAAACTTTGAAAACCTTGCGACAGATGATGGTGCTGCCATGAATTGTTTTTGAAATACATATCAATATATAATATAAATCAATATTTATGATAAGTGTGCAAATTAAATTAAATAAAAATTATTTCATATATAGCATACATTATTGCAGTGGAAGACGAAAGAAGAATAACGTCTTACTTCTTATTATAGCTTAAGTTTAATATTCCCTTTAGTATTCAGTAGCGAATAATTCAAATATTTATTTAATTTTATTATTTTTCTGTAAATACCTTGAAAATATAGTTTTTAGTATATTATAACAACTTCTATAAAAATGTTAAGGTCGTAAGATTATCTACATTTTTAAATTTGGAAATATTCGATTAAATTATTATATAAGTTAAATAACACTTATAAAATTGAAAAATGCAGTCATAAACTTGACAAATAATAACTTCCAGCCATCACCTATGTACATTTGAATAATTTTAGCTTGTTATTACACTAAAACCACTCGAGTTTCTCATAAATGTGCGTCTCTCAAAATGTGATTTTCCTTATTTCAATAAATACTTATTATTATGCAATAATAAATAGCATTATGACTAATTTATAAATGACTTTTTTTCCAAAACATTTTTCAATTGTAAGGTTTTAATTTATCTTTGTTTATTGCCTACATTTAACCCTTTAAAAACTAGGCATTTAGTGATCTTTTAAGAAAACTAATGATTAAATCAAAAATTAATCTATTTAATGTACAAATTATACTACCTACTCTAACAACTACACAAGTATCTTCGAATCGTTCTACCCAAAATAGTGTATTTAGTTATACATTTTTTGCCAGAACTATTGAAAATAAAAATTTATTACATATGATACTTACATATTGTTTTTAATAAAATAAAATAATTTTGTTTTTATTTAAAAAGGGCCGAGTCCAAAAAAAATGTAAAACAAAATTTCCCTTCTAAGTATATTGAACAGTTCAAGGAACGCTTTCTTAATAGCTTTTGTCCTTCCTGCAATTATTTTACATTTTATCCATTGCGCTTGTAGTATGTAGTGGCCCTAATGTTTGTTACACTTATAATATTACTACTTGAGCGTGTCTAACATAGATTTTTATCATATAACATTCTCAAACTTAATTTACTATCGCTAAACCATGATTATTCCTGATATTTGTCGTATTTTAAATATTTCTTCTCTGTTTTTCCACTAGAACGACACCGACTCTCAGTTTATTTATGCTCTCCTCTTCCTTATCTCATTCAAAAATCCGTCTTGTAACACTACCCACCATAACCCATCGCACAGAATGCTCAGATCAGTGAATCTAGAATGACCTTATCCATAGTTCTTACGTTCATCTTCCAAATAATTCATTAACACTTGTGTACCTCATGTGCATTTGTAATTGCCAATTGGCGTTTAAACTAATAAATACTTTACTAATTATTCATTTTATTAATGTTTATTTTGTATTTTTAATAGATTGATAGCATTGTTGAAAGTTGTTGGAGTGACACCATTAAAAGATGAAAAGGCAAAATATGCATTGAAAATGCCATTGGCAACATTACCAGCATTTAACAAACATGTAAAACGAACTCGTTAACTGATATATCGACATTTTTATAAAACTTTAATTTTATACTTAATCATAATTTATAATAATATAATGTATCACTAGGCATTATAATTTACTATTGACATATTTGTATATCAAGCTTATAAGTATTGGTAACAGTATTCAATTTTATTCTTTAAGTAAAATAAAGTGTTAGTTAGAATTTAAATACGATCAGTATTTAAGTAATTCTAAATTTTAATCGATTAAACTATTTTGCTTTGGCCCAGTGTGGGTGTTTTGTTATTGAATAGGTAAATAATAAAATAAATTGGAAATGCAATAGAATTAGAATATGTTTATTTAAATGCGTCTAATGTCTATACGAAGTTTGATTTAATACCATCTAAGGTATACTTTTGGTATTTAAGCGAATATTAATATTTGAATAATAGTTTAATATTATTTAAAATAATAAAACTGGTTGGCACTGATACTAAGTTTTCTTATTTATATGGATAATAATCAAATGTTTATTTTTGTAGTCATTATACGTATTATCAATATTATTATTTTTATTGTATTCGTAATCTAAAAAACTTGTCTGATATAATGATGTTTTACGTATTTAATCATATTGAAAATAACATATTTGAATAGGATACATTTTTTTTTTTTTTTTTAATTTTAGTTTACTAAATATTTTTTTTGCTAGTTTGTGTAAATTAGTTTATAGACGATTGGTTATATATTCAATACTATATTTCTGTCACAATTATATTAAATTTTGAAATAATTGTTAATGTTTTAGTATATATTGATTTTAATAATTTAGTGTTATATATTAGTAATAATATGCATACAATTGTTTTATAATCTATCTATTGGTCGATTTAGAAGTTAATTGTATCACATGCTTCTTATAAATGATATGTGATTGGATATTTTTAAAGTTTTTTTTCTTGTTTTTGTCACCGTTAGTGGTATAAACTGAACATTTTAAGTTTGATGCCATGTGCATGGAAGTAAATCATTATAGGTATAGTGTTATCTATATCATATAAATTAATATTAAGTATTGTACATTTATATTTATTTGTTTTATATATTTGACTGCACACGTTTCATTTATTAAATAAATATTTATACTTTACTTATATTATATAAATTGTACCTATATATAATTGTACATCTACACTGCGAAGAAAGTCTACACTATGCGTATGCCTGTTTGTGTGTGTTTTGTTATAATGAAATCTTGTAACATGTGTACCCACGTGCTTTTTGTAAGAATAACATATATAAATAAATAAATGAGCACTTTTTTTTTTTAATGTTAATTTTTTTGAATAATCTTCAACGTTTCAGTATTTTTATATTTCTTACAATTTATTATAATTTTTAATATATATTTTATTCTATACTAGCCGACCCGGAAATGCTTTGCTATTGCTAGACATCATAAATAAGTAAATAGTTAATAAATATATATTATTCCAGTGCTTTCGGATATAAAATTTTTTGGGTTTTCCGTCTTTAGCAAAAACAAATAATTTTTTAGGCCATACCACTCGTGAACGTGCAACATACTGGCCATGTGAAAAGCATGTATTTTCTATATTTAACCTGCATTTTTTAAGTGATCGTTTTTGCTCTTTTAGTTGACTCCACAAGTGATAAGCGTTTTGGAGGCATAATTTTTTTTTAAAAGAAGTAATTCCAAATGATTTGACTCATGTACAATCGCATCATATTCATGAAAAGGAAAAAAACCGAACTTGGATAGAATTATATGCCAACATACATACAACATATTGAACACAGTAATCTTCTACTTATATTAATTATTCTAATATATAAAAATGAATGTTTCTCTGTTTATTATATTACATTCATTACCATAGATAATATAGTGTGTGTGACTTATAATAATATTACCTACTGTGACATAGCTCCAAAAATACATTTAAGTTGTTCTCTAAAATAATTATTATAGATCTGTTTCTTTATTGCAATTTGCAACTATCCTGTTTCAATTTTTTTAATTTTAATTATATAATAATAAGTTATGTTAAATATTCGGTTTTATTTTTATATATAAAATAGTACCTACCTACCTATAAATAAAATATTACAAATTGAATAATTATTATAACAACTAATATCAAACAATGTATGATAAAATTCAATTGAATATCATCTTGAGTTATTTGACAGGATTGGATTTAGGAATCGTAATCAAAAGTATTAGCTAGTGCTGATGTAATGTAATTTTTAAAACTTAACCATTCATTTAAGTTTTTTTTTTTTTTTTGAGCAAGTATGTGTATAGTAGGTAATACCTACACATTTTTAATAGGAATCGAGTAGTAAGTAATTTCTAATAGAAAATTCATTCTAGTTGGTATGGGTGCCTCCTATATTGAAGATAAATTTTTAGTATTCCCAATAGTTTTCTAAGTGTGAAGGAAAAATAATAAAAAATTCTTATAATATTATTATTATGTAGGCAACATAGGAAAATATAATTATACCAAATTTTTCTTAGAATGGCTTTTCCAAATCGAATAATTATTTATTTTCAAGTCTAAGATAATAATACATTATCTTCCTTTTGACTGACATAAAAATTAAAAGCATACTTTTCAAGCTAAACAACACTATTAAAATGCGAGGTAAGTGCATCTAATACCTACCAATAGAATGTGAACATTTTTAAAAGCCCATAAAAATGAAATTTGTGTAAAATAATTTAATTTATATTTTATATATCTGTCATTCTTAAACAATGGACAAAATAGTAGCAACATTTCATACAATTTTTACAAAGTCAAAATACATTACAGGAATTTAATGTATTATAGAAATCATAAATACTAGAGAACAATATTATAAATTTAAGATTTTGACTGAGAAAAATAGGGTTCAACCATAATACCATGTATAGGATTATTTCAGCCGCAGGAAGTCGAATTGAAAGGAAACAGATGTGCGAGGGGAATTTAAAAATGTGATAATTCTAACAAAGCAGGACAATCAATTGACCCATTGATGAGGTTAACGAGCAGGGAAGCAATTAGTGTTCGCCTATAAGAAAGGGAGCACAGTTTTAGTTGATATTATATTTATATATTATTATGAATATGTGTGTTGAATGAATTTACTTTTAATGATATTGATAAATAGATACTTATTTTATTTTATTTAATACATATATCATTCAAATAATATGTCTTATACTTTTAAATTTTCAATTATCGGATTTATGCTCGTGGGTTCCAGATTGATTGTTAAGTGATAATTTTAAGTATAAATAATAATTTATTAAGTAAAATTTTTTTTTCAATTTTTTTTGCCGATCTCAGAATCGACTTTCTAAGATCCCCATTTCAAATCGTGGCTGTTAAAGTCCCCTGTTATTATAAATGGATAGGGTAAATTTATTTATATTTAAATAACGGGATAAACCCAATTATACATATTGAGGCTGAGAAAAACAATAAAATATTAATTATTAAATACTTACAATGTAAAACTTTAGAAAAATAATTAATTTCACAGAAAAGAAAAAAATATATAAAAACATTTCAATACGGTATATACAAGAACAAAATAAATATAACTCAAAAATAAACATAAAATGTAGTTAATTAATAATTATAGAGCGGTTCTCATTAACCTGATGAGTGGATTGAATCCCGCATAGTTGGTATTATACTTGGGAACGAAAAATGGATCGACATTACTAGTCGAGTGAGACGGAACACGAAAATTGATCCCAGAAAGTAAGTGAGGAGTATTAATATTACCATTAATCAGATTCCGAAAAAAACATAAATTAGTCTGAACCCTACTATCAGACCGAGAACTTAGATCTAAAGTACTCATAACAGGAGTATAATTGTGATCAGAGCTGTTAATATGAAGTATAAATTTAGCAAATTTGAAAAACTTTCGTTGTACTCTCTCCAGTTGACCAATATCAGCATGTGAACCCCATATTACTGATCCATATTCTAGAATTGAACGAACTAATGAGCAATACAAGAGGAGAAATGAAATTCAGTAACAATTCTTCTGATAAAGCACAGCATTTTTAAAGTTTTTATTACAAATTGAACTTGTATGTAATTTTTATATTGTAACCCCAAATAGAAGGAGAAGAAGAAGAACTTGTATGTAATCGAGGACACAAGTTATTACTATAAATTAAGCCCGAATCAACTATGAGCTCACCTGCTGATTGGACAATAATATCATTGAAAAGATAAGGAAAATAAATTAAATTTTTAATTCTAAAATAAGACATAGTGCGTCATTTGACAATATTTAAGGACAATTGTTTTATTATATTTTCTAAACTTTTTGAGTAATTGTATATTGGTTAAGCAAATACATGTTTGTATATATTTATATTTTTTTTAAAAATAGATTGAGAAAAAAATATTCTTTGAAAAGAAATGTACATATTGGACAACCCAAGTCAGTCCTCTTGAGTTGAATGATGCAAGTATGTCCACACTGAATTTTCACCTTCTTATCTATTAGAAACAATGGGCACATTGAAAAGAACTGGTTCTTATGGTTTAACATCTATTGGTTCTGGTATAACGATTGGTTCTTCTGGTTTAACATCTATTGGTTCTTCTGGTTTAACATCTATTGGTTCTGGTTTAACATCGACTGATTCTTCTGGTTTAACATCTATTGGTTCAACTTCTTCATCAGATGTATAAACCGCATCTACATTATGTATAGCCCAGTACTGCTGACTTCGTTCATATTGTACAATTACTTGGGAACAATCCTGAAGCAATCGCCAAATTGATATATTGCCCAAATTTAATTGTTCAGTAGCCGTTTTTATCACATTAGAATTAGCCCAAAAACCAACTTCCATATTTTTATTTGGATGGACGTTGTTATGCAATTGCCCAGCAATTATATGGTAATGTGCGCTCAGTTTTGTGAAATAATCTGAAACCAAAAATAATATATAATAATATCTTTATAAACAGTGATTTAACAATATAAAATTTTGTTGCAAATACCTCAAAAAAAAAAAATAAAATAAAATAAAGAAAAATATTCAAGAATTTTGATTTTTAACTAACAAATAATTTAAAAATTAATTGCACATACAATAAATATATATATAACAAAGTTTAAATTTGAATACACATTCAAATAAAATATTTATCTATAATTCTAATATTTTATGAAATAATTGCTATAATAACATCTAGTTATTGATTTAATATACATAGATAGCCCCAGTAATGATAATATAAAGCAGCTCCCAAAAGCTTACTATGAGAGCTGGGATTTCATTAGTGTGGGAACTCGATATCAGAGCGCGCTATTTGTGTAGCTCAATTGTCGTAATATTACCTTCCGTGCCTTGCAAATCCTAGTTCAAAACCGGCCAACTAACACTAATTTTTTGCAGCTTTTTCAATTTTTTTTTTTTTAATAATATTTTTTAAAATTAATTGATCTTATTCATTCAATATCCTAACATCATACTTTAAAATTGCAACAAATATGATCGAATACAACGTATTACCTAATGCATGTTATATACGTATGTACACATGTATAATTATAATATATATTATGCAGGGCGAATTAATTTTTATCGAATTGAGTATTTTGGAAATAAAAGATACTTCTACCTGGGAATTATTTAGAAAAAATATGTATACTTACCTATAGATAAATGTATAATAGGTACACTGTATAAATTTAAAACTGTTTTTATAATATATTATGTAAATTTATGATTGTATATGTTTCATACTGTATAAAAATGTATCAAATACCAATTATTGTAGTTTGTATTGTTTGTATTTCTCCATAAATTTAAATTAGTTTGTCAACAATTAGACGATGGGTAGGGAATTATTTTTTATTAATTTCTAAATATATCTAAGCCCGATTTTAACCTTGGCATTTTTAAACAGCTCAAAAATAAAGCTGATACCATGTGTAAACAAGAACGGTTTTATACACTTATTTTCGACAAGATAAAAATAAAAAATTATTTAGAGTATTTGAAGTTTCTGGATATGGTTAAAGGATTTGAAGATTTAAGCACTTTAGGAAGATCAAATAAATTAGTTGGTCAAGCAACGGTACTTATTATTCAAGGTTTATGTTCTACATGGAAAATGCCTATTGCATATTTTTTACAGTCTATGTCTGTTAATCAATCATACAGACTTAAGTAATCTTCTTCTCTTAACAGCTATAAATACACTTATAGATTACGGATTTTTAGTAGTAGCAATGATCTGTGATCAAGGAAAAAATAATACTACAGCTCTTACCAAAGACTTAAAAATGTCAAAAGATGAACCTTACATTGAAATCCAAGGAAGAAAAGTATATTCTATTTTTGATATGCTTCACTCTACAAAAATTTTAGAAATAATTTTATATTTGATGGAAAAAAAACGTCTTTCAAAGATATAAAAGATGTCTATAAAATAGGTAAAAATAGTAGTACAAGCAGAACATTATTAAAAATCACTGACAATCACATTAATCCAGGACCCTTTCAATTAATGTCATGTAAATTGACTAAGCACAACTTTTCAGCAACTCAGTGGCAGCTTTCATGAAAATGTGTATAATGACAATACAAATACAATCCAAAACTGCCCCTCAAACATTATTAATAAAAAAATTAAATAACTTATTAGATGTTTTAAATAGCACAACTTTAACAATTCGAACCCATACAAGTATGCAATATCTGATGAACGGCCATAGCATTTGACACATTTGTTGAAGTCAAAATCATGGATTGAAAGTTTAGAAAAAAAAAAAGACAAAATTTTAAACTGCCATGTTTTGATGGATTAATATGGACAATTAATTCTATTGAAATGTTATACATACAACAAAAAAGAATAGGATATAAATACTGGCTTACTGGTCGTTTGAATTCCGATATAATTGAGAATACTTTATCATTATCAGTTTTTAGACAAGGATTTTATAATCAGTAAGTATTTTTAATTTTTATTGAACGCATAGTACCCTAGTATTAGCACCTTACATAATATACAATTAATGACATAAGCTATATAAGTCAGGGGGTAATTTTTTTTTTTTGGGGGGGGGGGGGCAAGGTGAGCAACCACCACTAAAATGCACCGACCAAATAAAGTTGGGTATTTTTATTTTTTGTTTAGTTTTTAAAATATAAAAGTATTTTTTGCTTATTTATATTTTTAAAGAAGTATTTTCGTAGCATTAGAGTGAAAAATTGGCCTGCATTTTTTTAAAACAGCCCGGTGAAATGTTAAAATTGGCCTGCCTAAAAGCTCGCACACCCTGGAAAAAAATTGAAATGATGCCACTGATAGAAGTGCACACATGATAACAGTTTACATTTTCATAAAGTTACACAAAAATATAATGCTTAACACTTAATTATAAAACGTATTAGTAATTATAATATTTTAATTTTAGAAAACCAACAGCTCGAGTATTTCGGACAACATTCCAAATGCACTCAAAAATGAATTTAATGAAATCATTGGTACTATCGAATTGTCGAGGCTGACGATGATTTTCATTTAATGTATAATTCTTTTAAACACCGATGAATTGGTAAATTCAAAAGATAATGAAAGCGATTCTAATTCTACAGATAGCTTTTCATCAATATCTCCAAATTATGATAGTCAAACTAGTGATGAACCTACAAACATAACATTAAAACAGTGTTTAAAAACCTATTTTGGCGGATATTTAGGTAAAAAATATGTTGATAAATTTAAATGTAAATTTTGTGAAACTACATTATTAAAAGAAAAAGATGACAATTTTAATGAAATAAAATATTTTATATTTTGTTAAAATTATGATTCGAAACCACATATAAACAGCTCTTTAAATTTGAAACAACCTACAGGTAATTTTATTAATTTTAATAAAATAGCTCAAACTATAATAAAAAATACTGTAGAAAAAATTCTTTATAAAAAAAATATATGTACATTTTTACACCAACAAAAAGTACTTGATATTCAATTTTTACCATTAATGATTCTTGTAAACATAGCTTAGCTTTTTTAATAATACATTTAACCCATTGTAAATTATTAAGATTTAAATTGGACTTCAAAAAATATTAAGTCAGATCAGAAAAAAAACTAAAATAAATTAAAAAGTATAAAAATAGTTAAAAATATAATTATACAATTTTTTATTTGTACCTACATTTAATAAATCATTATTTAAAACTCATATAAAATATGAATTTATTATGTTGTATTAAATGTATTGAGTTGTAACTAATTAATTTTTATATAATGGAAAAGTGAAAACATAAATAATATCCAAGTATTTTCATATTCTTATTGTATTTTTAAAAGTATTGCAATATATATATTGTAATTTGTAATTAATTCATGTAACCTGTAGATATTTCAATAGGTTACATTAGTAGGTACATAAAATTTTTTAAAAATGTATAAAAAGAGGCATCTAAAATTAAAATTTATCATAAAAAATTTCTGAACGTTTACACAAACAACAATTATTATCAAAATTGTAAAACAATTCATACTGGTCTGAAGAATCTGTTTTTTGATATTTTATTTATAAATTGTAACTGTTAATAATGATTAATATTTTTATTTGTCTGTTACATACAAATTATTGCACTAAAAAATATAAAATATCAGGCTTGGGTTAAAAAAATGATTTTCTACAATTTTAGTAATAGAACGTTCAAGTATTAAAGTATTACATCAGCATATTTTCATTCTTTTTATCACCCCCCCCCCTTTAAATTTCAGATCCACCAACTTAATCATGTCAACATATGTTCGTCAACCATCTCTATTTAATTTAAAAAAAAAAGAAAGGAAAAAGAAAAAGGTACATTGTTGAGCGTAGTTATTGTTTATTAGGTATAAAAAAAACATAATAAATTTAATTTAAAAAAAGAAGTAAAATATAATATATTACATAATTAATTTATTCAGAAGAATAAATGAAAAATTTTGTTACATATTTTGATTTTTTTTTTACAAATTTTTTTTTTCTGCTGATATCAGCATGGTTCTAACCCCCCTTCTCCCCATCACCCTTGTCAAAAAATGTCAGCATAAGACAGACTTCCCTCCCCCCTAGGCAATTAGGTAATACTTGAACGTCCCATAGATACTGATGATTGTACGGTAAAATCCAAGGTAGACTGAAAAAAAGCCGGGTACCTCAGTAAGCTGGATTTCGTCAACAATATTAATGTTTTCAACCTAGTAAATGTTCTATGCATGGACAAAATAAACATCTAAAAAGGTACCTACACGTTATTCATTTTATATCGAAATGAAAATATTCACGATTGCTAAACTATATAAATGTATAGATTATAAACCAGTGTTTCTTATTGAAAATCAAAACCAGTTTTATGTCACATTTGTAGTGACTAGTGGCCAACGATCACAATATAGTCAAATTGTGCTATACTCACTAATATTAGTGAAATGCACTATATATGTATTAACTATAAACGCACGTCATGTTATATGGGTATGTAGGTATGTATATGTATATAGGTAAGTAATTTGTGTACAATATAATATTTTATTATAACAGATAATACATATGACGCTTTCTGTTGACAATAAATATTACCAAATATAATAGTTTTTTGCATATAGCTATGGGCTACCTATGTATTTTTAATCAATGATCTAGTTTTAAGCACTTCCATGTTTATAAAATTTACCTAAAAATATCCATAAATTTGGTTGGTTCGCAAAAAATTTCAATTTTAAAATATTATGGAAGTTCTCAATATTATTGTTTGTTCTGCGCGGTAACCCATGCACAGATACAACTTGTGGCCCAACACTTCTTAACCAATACCTAAAAACATACATAAAATGGTTGCTATTAATATAATGTGTATAATGTATATATTTTGTAAAATATAAGTAAATAGACATGTCATTTGTTTTTACATAACAACATTGTAATCTATGTAATCAATGGATCCAATATTTTGTGTGAGACAGATTGTAGAGAAGTACAGAGAAAGGAAAAAGAAATTGTGTATGGTATTTATTGATCTAGAGAAGGTATATGATAGGGTTCCTAGGGAGATCTTAAAGTGGGCATTAATGAAGAAAGGATTACCAAATTTGTATGTGAACATAATTGAAGATATGAATGAAGGGGCGAGTACAAGAGTGAGAGGTCTGTGTGGTGAAACTGAGGATTTTAATGTGAGAGTGGGGGTACATCAGGGTTCAGCTTTGAGTCCTTACTTATTTTCCATGGTAATGGATGAGATAACAAAGGATATACAGGGGGAGGTACCATGGTGCATGTTGTTTGCAGATGATATAGTACTTTTTATTTATTGATAAAAGAATCCCTATTAGGTGAAAAGGTAAATTTTATAAGGCAGTGGTGAGACCTGCAATGATGTATGGAACGGAATGTTGGGCAGTAGGTAGAAAGATAGAACAGAGAATGAGTGTAGCTGAGATGAGAATGTTAAGGTGGATGAGT